>JAJHUR010106772.1:0-2500 GCA_027495735.1 Lutjanus campechanus
AAGTTATTACCTGTTGTTCTCTGAACTCCTTATGCAGGTGCTTGTCCTTCAAGTGTTTTGCCAAATTGGAAGTGTTTCCACCCTTGGCCAGACATGTTTTGTAACACCGTTCGGTGTTAATGGCTTCACCGTGCTCATTTGTTTTAAAGCTTTAGTATAGCATGTAGCATATAGCCCATATAGCACTTCGCGCACCTGGTTTATCTACGTTGCGGCGTGGTGAAGGCAGCTGTCATTCTCTCCCTGCTCCTGTCTCTCTCTCTCTTTCTCTCCTTTATCTCTCTCTGTCGTTAGACTCCTGCTGCGTTTGCTGCTCCACGCAACTCACTCGCTCGTCTGCTTGCTCCGGCTTGCGCGCCTTGGCTTGGCTCGGCGCTTCGGCAATGCGGTGACGTTACGCGGCGACGTAAAAAAAAAAAAAAAGTACCAGTCTCATCCAAGCGCAGTATGGTACCGTTTTAAATGCCTCAGTACCCCGGTACCAATTTAGTACCGGTATACCGAACAAACCTAGTCACGTCCTTTGGATTTTCTCAAAAAACTGTCACATAGTACCTTTAACAATGTTACTTAAATCTATATTGAACATGTTTGAATATTAAACTCATCATACATTAGTAAAGTTGATGTCCATTTGATCCACTCTAGGGTTTATCACCATGGCTGGGTTTTGGATGCCGTTTGTGCCTGCTGCTGATGTCCAACATGTCCAGTTCGGTTCAACGGTCACTCTGGAATGTAACATCTCCTACCTTTATGATACAACATGGTTTAAACAAAACCCAGATCTCATACCTACTGTGGTCCTCTATGCCAGTCTCAAAGAGGGACGCCCAGCTCAAGGTAGTGTATGATTTCAAATGCTGATTCGAGGAGTGAACTGAGGGTGCATAGAGCATTAAACTGATAAGTAATCTACATACTACATCACATTATTTAAATGATAAATTTGTTATTAAACTGAGGACAACAAAACCTCAAACTGGGGCAAGAGTCCAGAAAAGATTAAGGATTTAATTGGAGACCTTGGACAAATAGTAGCTTATCATTAGACTCCTAAAATGCAGAGGTTCAGGTTGAGGATACCTGCTGTTTGAGCTCAGAGAGAAGGACAACTTTGCAATTTCTAAATACAGGAAGTCTTAGTTAACAGTATGTCTTCAACTGTTTTCTCAGGGTTTAAACTCAGCTCTCGTTTCTCTGTGCATTTGATGAACCGCTCTCTGGCTCTGACAATCACTGGTGTTGAGGAGAGAGACCTGGGGCTGTACTACTGTATCGCTAATGTGAGGGAACGTCTAACTGTTGGAAAAGGAACAGTGCTTCAAGGTAAGAAAATATATTTTGCATGGTGGTCACTTTATCAAAGCAAAACTTCATAGCAGCAAGTTTTTGGAAGCCCTTTTTCTAGGGCTGATCCGAAATCTTCAAAGCCACCAAATTCCCCCTATTGCCATGGTAATCAACGTTTTTTTTTTTTTTTGGATCTAAGTTCCCAAAGTTCCCACATTCACAAAATAAATAAATAAATAAATAATCGGCACAACTTAACACAGGTGCATAATAACTCAGGGGGCTGGGGCGTATTCTTCTCAATATATGAACATTTATGTGCACATTTGAATGCAAATATGAGGCTATTTGATGAGGTGATTGATTGGATATGCAGAACAGCTGTTTTCAAGGAAAGTGTAATTATATCGGGATGTGGTATAATATCATTAAAGCTTTTATAAACAGTTATCAGAACACCAAGTAAAATCCTCCCCTTTACTTTCTCTCTTTGTATTTCCCCAGTTTCATCCTCGGGCTCCTCCTGGTTTCTCTTTCACCACTCGTACTGTTTTATTGTGGGTATTGGGCTGCTGCTGATGGCGCTGGCTGTTTGCATCACCCACTGCAAAGACAAGTTAAACAAGGAGACCAACAACAACACCCCAAACAGATAAAACCACTTACCACAATACAACAACCTTGCTAACAGCCGCTAAAATAATAGACCTTTTTCACAGCCAACGTTTGAACTTGTCCAGCAGGAAAAGCACTCCTATAACTAATAACGTTTATGAAGGCCCTGAAACTGCCACACCTAATGGAATGCAGCCTTGATTAATGGTATTAATCACACCACTGCTCCCAAGGTATTTTTTTTAAAATAATAATCTGATGCAAATTAGTCTGGGATGTTTCTCACTTTAACTATACTCTTCCAAGAATTATTGATCATGTTCTGCCAGAAAATATCAATGAAATGAGTTCATCTGGTGGGAATTTTCTGACTGTACCTCGAATAAGATGTAGATCTATTGAAGGTGCCTTTGATTCATATAGTTGTCTACAACTGGTTTATATTAAATACTCTATGTGAATGTCTCTATATGTGTGCCTGTATTTTCTGTCTGTGGGATAGATGCAGATGTCAATTTCTTCCAACTGGGTGGGTGTTTTTTGTCGTTGCATTTTACTCAGTGTTTTCTCCACTGCATGTTACTTGAACTTG
>JAJHUR010106772.1:7500-14691 GCA_027495735.1 Lutjanus campechanus
GTGCGCAGTGGTGAAAATGATGGAGATGACACACAAGCTGGTGCGTTCAAACGCAGTGTCAGTAGCACTGTCAGGCTGCTGGAGAGGCTGCACAATAACAGTAGTGTGTTATTGTAATTAGCTCTTAACCAGTGGTAAAATCTAGAAATATGACTCTCTGATATGAGTTCAGTCGCTATAAAATAAAAGCATTGCCTTTAGGAGCAAACGCACAGTTTGTAAGTTGCATTTGTTACAGATCCAGACTAGTTGAACCTGTTCTCATGTGACCCGGGTTGCTTGGGGAGTCGTTAGGTTGCGCTGTTGGAAGCCACTATACTTTCTCAACATTTTGGTGTGCTACGCCCCAAACTACGGGGAAAAACACACTAGCTGTTGCTATCTACACCCTGTCGAGGCTGGTTCTGCCAGGATTTATATGTAGACATCTCTAGCTCACGTTTTCCAAGAAATTACATCTGAAGTGTTCATTTTTTAACGCGTTTTTCCCACGGCGAGGAGATTTCCTTGCTCCGCTGAGGCAAGGATCTCAGAAAAGGCCGTCGCTGGAAATAAACGGCTCGCCGGAGAAGCTATCTATCTATCGGCGTGTCTGGAGCAAGGACTGGCAAAGACACACCACAGCATTTAGGCCCCTTCTTTGTCTGTGTACTTTGCGGCGGTTTTGACATCGTATTACGGTGTTATAACCAGGGCTGTCGAGCGAGTGGACCGTGATTTCCTTGTCCGCCTGGCCATGCGAGGAGCTCGGGTCTTCGTAGGAGAATGTGTCGCCTTCTCCCGGCGTTAGCTCAGCCGCGGCTCCATGTAAGAGAAAAACCTGTCTTTGTCTGAGCTCTGTGCTTTCACTCTGCCTTAATTCGTTTACCACGAATAATAAAGATACAAGGTCCATGTTAAAACTGATGGAAATAAAAACAAAATGTTGTTGCTGTTTGCTGTGTGGTTGGCCTCTGCCTCCAGCAGCCAGGCTTTATTTTGGCAAACAAATCCCCTCACTCATCTCTGGGGTGGGGGGGTACTTCCAGCTAACAAATGAGTGTTTTCTCTGTGTTTCATCGTTCCTTTCCTTTCTAGGGCCAATAGTAACAACATGCTCCTGGCCTCTGCCGTGGTGGTGTGGGAATGGTTGAACGAACACGGCCGGTGGCGGCCCTACAGCCCCGCCGTCTCCCACCAGATAGAGGCGGCCATCAGGAGCAGCGACCCCCGCGGAGGGAGCGTGGTTCTCGGCCAGGTGGACAGCCGGCTCTCGCCGTACATCATAGATCTCCAGTCCATGCACCAGTTCAGACAGGACACAGGTAAGCAAGGATTAGGGGGAGAGGATGCACTGTGCAAGGGTGTCATGTTTGGGCTTTATATTGAGGGTTCAGGACCATAAAACTCCTCTCATTATATAGGAGAGAGCTATAACTGGCTTTAAAATGGCATTATAGCCCCGAAGGTGTTTTGCGTTACTGTGCAATCTGCTTCTTTGCCATCTGGATGTTGTTTGCTACTGATCACGGTCTTGGCTTTCTACCAAACATCATGCCTTAAATCATCATTGACCCAAAAACACACCACTGTGTATCAGTGCTGTGTGTCTGTACAACAGATAAAAGTGTAATCTCGTCTGTCTGGACTCATATAAGAAATTCGATCTGCCTCCTGATGCTGCTATTGTCCAATAGTGGTCCACCAGATGTTGACCAGACAAGATTTATTTGGGTTTTTTGCAATATGGCAGATCCATCACAAAATACACCACCTCATAGTGTAGGACTTTGCATTTCTAGATGTAGGATGTTGGGCCAAATGTGGACTGCAAAGCACCACATCTGGGGATTTTCAGTGTAGCTACATTGAAGTTTGATTAGTCTTAGTTCATATACAGTATACAGAGGTACATCTCGGGACAACTGTGGTGAGTTTTGACTGAAGTCTAGATGAAAAGAATGAAACAGTAAACCAAGTTTGAGTTGTCTGCTGATCCAGTGACTTGAACAGGTGATTCTTAAAGTATGGGGTTAATTAGAAAAGAAATTGCAACAGTACTTTTGTCAGTCAGCAAAGACAATGATTAGCATTGACTGATTTGTTTAAGTCCAAACTCTTAATTTTAAAGGGCATTTCCATTATTTTGGTTCATTTAATGTTAGGTTTTTATTATTCTGTAACTTCACAGTGTTCCACATGTATTTAAACCCTAACAATACAATTTTGGTTGAAACACTTGTTTAACCATCAAAATGCTATTTTCCCAAGTCTTCCTAAAAGTGTTTTCCCACATGACCTGAAATAGGTTTCTGCATAATGACATTGTTGCATAACAGATTGTGAGTGAGAGCGTTGACCCTTTAAAGGAACAGTTCACCCCAAAATCAAAGAATACATATTTATCCTCTGGCCTATATTGCTTTTTATTAACCTAGATTGTTTTGTTGTGAGGCATTGAGATGTCTGCCTTCTCTCCAGGATGAGGGAACCAGATGGCACTCGGCTTGTGGTGCTCAAAGTGACTGAACAATACATTTAAAAAATGAAAAACCAGTCTGTCTTACCAGAAATAATGACCAGGTTACTCAAAAGAATCCACAGACCTTGCTGTGAGAATTTCATTTTTTTTTACCAAACTACACCTGCCAACCGTATCATCACGGTAGCTATCTCAGTAGTGCTAATGTTGCAAGCTAGCAGAAGAGGATGCCATTAATGTTTACATTCTGTGCTGTCACAAGGACAAGCCTCTTGTCCATGAGTAGATGCACACTTTCCTCTGCATGGTCTTGATTTCTGGAAAGAGACATGGCTGTTGAATTTTTCAGATGTATTTTTGGGTGCATTGAGCACCACAAGCAAAGTGCCATCTGATCCCATTATACTGGAGAGAAGGCAGACATCTCTACGGCCGATATCTCTAAAACTCTGCAACTCTAACCAAAACTAGCTCGATGGATAAACAGCACTACAGATAAGAGGGAAAATAGGTATTTTGGATTTTGTCCCTCGTCGATTTAAGTAGCACTCGAGTGTAAAATCACAACAGTAGAGTCAGGAAAAACATATGTTATGGAAACTGAATGTCTTTAAACTTAGTACCATTAATTAGCAGTGATACAACACAGTGGCTGGGTATGTTTTCTCTGGGCAGGAAAATATGTCTTCGTTGATATACTTCATCAATGTTAAATAGGACTACAACCTAACATGTATTATAAAAGGTACTTGTGTTGAAATTACATCTTTACAGGCCTGGTTACATATAGGACCAGGCTGATGCGGCAACATGAAAAATCAGTATCACAATGTAAAGTACTAGTGCTAGATAAAGTTAATCTGTTGATTTGCTCTATAAACTCTTGTATTTGTTCATCCCCTTTTCAAAGTTAAGAGCGTTATGGAACTTCTGTCGGTCTAAAAGAAAGTGTGTGTATGTGGTGGCTGTGTTTGGTTGAGATTCAACAGTATGATGGGCTGGAGCAGCTGCAAATGACCATTGCACCACTGAGTTAGCTGCATTCTTTAGCCCCTATCCTCTACAACTACACACACAGCAGCTGCACACTCCTGACATGAAGAAACAGAGCGAGACCTTGATTCTGTGGAAAGAATGGAATATTTCAAGGCCTAATGAGCAGAGAGTTCACTTTAGTTGTCCTCCGTCTGAAGCTCCCCCTTCTCTCTCCCTCTCTCTCGCTCTCCCTGGGGTCTCTCACCCTTCTTCTCCCTCTCTCTTGTACAAGTGTTTAGTTTCGTCAATAGGCAAAAGTCCCAGGGGCTTTTCGGTTTTGGCTTTGACATGGACAGAAAGATATGAGTGTGTGTATAGTGGGGGTTGTAGAAGGAGTGGGAGTGGTTGTTGGAGAGGGACTGAGATAATTGGGGAGTCTGTATTCTCTCTCTGACTTTCGCTCGTCCACTATTGTTGGATTTCGTTGAACAGATGTGAGTTACTCCATTGTGGCTGTGAGACACACACACACACACACACACACACACACACACACACACACACACACAAGGTAAAAGTCTGAAGGGTTTGGAGAAGCAGAACGGACCTTGTAGGCAGAGGGGAGGGGTCAGTAGGTTTGGGGTCACTGGTTGTTACAAGTTCAGTAAAGTGGAAGATGATGGGAATAAAGAGGGGAAGATGAAGAAGAGAAAAGAAAGCAAAAACTGAGTTTGGTTCTGATCACCATTTTTCAAATCTTTCCTTTATTTTAGCTGCTTTTAACTTGCGGGGAGTAATGTGGAAAACATCCATGTGGCAGGGCTCTCATTTTGTAGTCAGCACTGACCGTTGTTTTCACTGGCATCGGACATCAGCTATAGCTAATTAATGTTACTTTAGTTTGTTTGATACTTTCTCATGCATGTCTACTCTAAGATGGGTTTGTGTGTGCTTGAACCTTTGGGGGCATTTTGCCTTTGAAGAATATATGATGTGACAGACAGGAAACATGGGGAGAGAGAGGTTTGTCATGCAGCACATGGGGCTTTGCAGTTAGATGGTATGCGCCTTAACCATTTGGTAATCTGGGTTCCTCAAAAACCAATTTGATCAGGTTGAATTTTTGGTTTTGTACAACATATTAAAGCGAGGGTAGGTAATGTATTTCAAAAGCATTTTGTCAGGCTACATTTCAGGGCCTGATTGATACTGGATTGTTGAGGCTAATGCCAATGGTGATATTAGGGCTTTAAAAATATTCTGATATTGATATGTCGGCTGATATTCTTTGTACATAATCTAATATGCAGAATATTGAATATATACAGTCTGTAATAAGCCCATTCAGTCATTTAATTCAGCCTGCATTAAATGATTGGAAGGCCTACCTGCTTGTCTACCTATATTTACCTGCCCAACTGCACATACTCTGCCCGTGGCTTCATTGCGCATGACACCAGTTTTCCACAAGACTTGGCAGATATATTGCTGAAGCTACAGTGAGCTAGTCACAAAAGAATGATAGAGAAAGTGCAGCCAAAACTTCTCAGTACTAACATGCTAGCTTGACAGCTGTGAGTACTAATAATTTCCATTGTCTTTGTTTATTGTCATCATGACAGTGAATTGCTTTTTTCCCCCTTTTTTTTCATGTGAATGAGACATGAGGTAGTTAGATACAGTTAGCGGCTCATTCTCCAGTAGTAGTCAGGCGGTGTGTGTTCCTGTTTTTTTGTAGGGAAAGATTTTGGAGTGAGGCCTCAGGGTAGGATACTTTAAAAATGTAGCTTACTATTGCTGGTTTCTCCAGTGTTACCAACCTTAGCTTTAAATGTCAGCATTGTCAAAATTGAATTATTGTAACCCATAAAAGGTTATTTTCAATGAAAGAGTAACACCGATGTTGGCTGGTGACGTTAGTTGTTTTGAGTCATGACAGTCACCGTAACTGTAACATTAATAGTTACAGTACAAGTGAACTCTAACTTGTAGTGAATCGATGAGCAGTTGTATCCACAAGAGGGACAGACTGAAAAAAGACCCACTGCACTCAATCATTGTTTTATGCTTTTGTTTTGTGGTTTTGTGTTTGTTAGCAAGGTCTTCTCTTTCAAGAAGTGAAGTCATGGGGGTTCCCAGAACAGTGTGGAATTCTGCTTGCTCTGCTGTGTGCAAATATCAGAATAATGTCTTTTCAAGAGGCTCAAACATGAGGAGCAGATGAAGAAGTGAGTGGTCTTTTGTGCTCTCTCTGTCCCGAAATGGACTTTCCAACTATGTTTTTATGGACTTACAGAGTTTTTGTTGTTCAACAAGACCAACAGAGAGATTGGACTTCTTAAGTGAAACAATTTTGGTGACCACATGACATCAATTTCAGTTCTAAAATCTCCCGTTTCAACCTTAATGCCAGTAATAAAAATGTTTAAGCTTGTCAGCTGATTGTATGAATCAGAACTTATGGTGTCTGAGCTCAGCTCATTTTTTCAGGCTGTGGCAGCAGGTTGTTAGGCATAAAGTAGTAAACAGTTGTGTTTCTGTCTGAAGTTACATACAAATGTTGAAAGCTTTAACCTAAATAGGCTCAATAAGTCAAACAAAAAGATACAGATTCCAAATGATACAGATCCAAAATGTGGGGTTGATATTGGATTAAGATCTAATGACTTGCTATCAAGCATCAGCCATCATCAAAGATGCCAAAGCAATACTAGGTAGAAAGATTGACAGATTAAAAAAAAAAAAAGTTGTTGCAACATATGACCTACTCAGTTTCTCCCACTTGGAAATTAACAGGCTGCACTCAGGGCTTTAGGGCTGTCAGACAGGCTCAGACAGTCTTCCTGGGTTTTGCATGCTGATGGGGTGTTGTAGTCTATGAGAAGGACACCTGATTTTGACCCTAGAAGAAGATGTACAACTCTCACTTCACAGTCATAGGCCTATAGGAAAGAAAGTTTGAAGTGCTTGTCGTCTATTCCCCTCCCACTGTCCTTCTGAACTCTCCCATCATGCTGGTTCTCCCAGCACTGTCAGTTGTGGTTGGAGGAGAGCGGATTTCCTCCTCGCCTTGGGCCTCTGAGGAGAATCGTGGATGAAAGCCTTGCAGACGCTCTCTGCACTGTCACCACAGATAGTACAGGCATTAAGCTGACAACATGCAGCGCGCAGGAAACGCCTCCAGTCCCCAGCATAGTCTCTCTATGAAAGCTCTGTGCGCTTGGTGCGACAAGTGGGAACCCACGTTCCCGAGCTCTTCACTGCTACAAGTGCTCACTGGTGTGGTGTCCCCAGAGATTAGCTGTTAGACAGGAGGGTCAGTGCTGTGACGCAGGTCTTGTTTCTTTAATTGTTTGAGCTTCCATAGGTGTTAGTCTTCCCAGTCATGGTGGCTTTCATTGTTCATGCTTAAAAGTCACTTCTTCTTTCATCCCAAACAAACAAGAAACGTAAGACACATTGCTTGTTGTGTACCAGAGGGTGTGACAGCTTTGATGAACTGTCTTGAGTCACTACATTGTGGTATCAGTTTGCAAAAGAGAGTAGAAAAAAACCTTAGAATAATAACTTTACAACCTATTTGCAATTTGTGATGAATTCAAATGCACCATTGCGCTCTCAGTAGGGATGCAAATTATCGAGTAATTCATTAATCGATAGTTGTTTCATCTTATCGATCGATGATCGATTAATTGATAAGCGGCAATTTTTCTGAGAAGCTGAATTTCCCTCTGAATCAATAGGTTCCTTTCTAC
>JAJHUR010106777.1:292-10548 GCA_027495735.1 Lutjanus campechanus
GTGAGTGTGTTTATAAAAAAAAAAAAAAGAAAAGAATATTGCCAAAAGATTGTTGTTAACTAATTATTCCACTTGATCAACAAATTGAAAAGCCTTTTTTTACATATTATTGTCCTAGAAATGAATTCATGCATGCAAATGAGTTCTTCTTTTGAGTGTTGATCCAGAACCCATGCAAGCTGTGTATGATGGGGCAGATCTAAGACACTCCAAATAATCTGATAGGTAGACATTATGGTCAGATTATCAGTCAACCAGCCTTCTACCTTTGGAATAATGGAGGTGAGACTACAGGCCTGTCATAGACGTGTCATTGTGATCATTATCATGATACTGCAAATTATATATTTAGATACTGATGTGTTTCACCTCCCATCTGCATGAAAAATCTCATGAAATGATCATTTTTAAAGCAGTCTGCGTTGTTCCACTGTTATGTATCTGCACGGGTGAGGAGAAATATTCAGATACTTCACTTATGTAGAAAGCTGCATGTCACTCTAAAAATAGTAGTAGCCTAATTGTCAAAAGTACAGAAGAATTATCAGCAAAATGTTGTTAAAAGTGTAGTTTAACTAAGCACGGCACGTCTGTGCTGGAGTGTTGTGCCAGCCTGATTATGTCTGCTCAGATTTGGTCCTTTGTCTTTGCTCTTTGTGCTCCCACTGTGGATGAGCAGGATGCAAAGTTAAATAGCTACGATTCTGTATGGGGTCTTTTATTTTGAAAACTGACCGGATTCTCTCTGCTTTTTCTGTATCTGACAATGCAGCCTTAAGAAAGTACTGGTTCTTCAAACATATGGTTGGAGGTGAGTGAAATATTGTTATAGATGATATCACTGGAATGTTAAAACTGATGCACTGTAAATTTTGTATGTTGTAAGTCTGAAAAGTAAATAGTAACTATCTTTGTCCAATAAAATGAAGTAAACAGTGAGTATAAAGTAGAACATTTCCCTCTGAAATGTGGAAGAGCAGAAGTATGAAGCAACACAAAATGTAAATTAGTCAAAGTCTAAGTAATTTGCAAACTTTTACCATTGTGTTTTACATGACAACAAATTCTCCCTTCATCTAAAAATCAGCCCGGTCTCTTCAAACTGTGCACTGTTAACTTTTTTACTTTCATTTCACCCTCCAAGGGATCATGTGATCACTTCTGTGTGTGCTTGATCAACAGATGTGTGTTTTGTCTGGAGCTAATCTTGAATATTACTGGACCGATCAGCTTAATTTTCTTTGTGTGCATTCATGACTGTATGCTGAAGGACCTCTGTGATTCAGAATTTTTGAAAAAAGCTTTTTTTTTTAATGACTGTTATGTCTTGATGTTTTTATGGCCAGAGGCAATCTGTTTTCAGGTCATCCCATTCTTGAGAACACCATAATCTCAAGAATGCAGTGAGCAAATTTCTTCAAACTTGACACAAATGTTCACGTGGACTCAATGATGAACTGATTAGATTTTGCTGGTCAAAGGTCATGATGACCTCACTTAACAAATTTTTAGGGGTCAACTTCACCGTGACGTCTTAATGTCCAGCTCTCTATCAGCCCTCTCTCCTGCTCTCTAAAAATAGTCTCTAAGTGAAGACAACATCTTTCTCTCTGGAATCACATGTATATAGTGAGAACTTCTATTAAAAAAAAAGAAAAGAAAGAGGAAGTCCACATAGGGTGGAGTATTTGGTTGATGGATGGGTCAAACAAACACATGACTTTTACCCAGGAGACTGGGTAAAATGTATGTCTATAAGTTAACAGACGTAATGTATTCAACTTATGTCATGTATGCAACTTAATATATCTATTTTAACCCAAACCATGAACTTTTCCCCAAACCTAACCAAACTGTGGTTGTTTCTTGTGTTTATTTTTATTTTCCATGACAACCAAGATAACCTGACTATGCATCCGCTCTCAACAAAAGTGAATGGGAGGGACTGCTGTATCACCTGCATGCAAAGTTGGACTTTGGCGTACAACTTGAAAGTGCAAAGCTGCATCATTTGTACACAGATTGAAGAAGCTGGGTTACTAAAAATAACATTCAGTTGAGAAATGGAACTTTGTAGGACAAAAACATCATAAAATCCAATGACAATAATTCTGATGAAAGTCAAACAGCGATACTGAATTATTGCCCAGCAGTTTGATTAGAGTATTAGTCTGTAGGAAAGCTAATAAAACTTGCTCAACCCTGCTTCCAGCCCTAAAGGTGTTGAAATTAAACAAAAAAACAACATACCGCTTTGCTCTATTTGAACATATGACCACTAACCATTTTATGCAGTGTTTGTTTATTGGCCACAGACAGCCAGAGTATCAACTGTGTAGAGATGTTAGCTTTAGCTAGCTAGAATATGACCACATGTGCTGAGTTTGTATAACAGCCCAGACTGACTGATCTGACAGACTCTCTCCTTTTCTTCCCTTCCTGCTGAACTGATATAAAGTCTCAGAATAAGTGTGCATTTTTCAATTATTTGTGTTTTTCCACATCCATTCGAAATTATGCACCAATTTCATTTGCAACTGCAGTATTTCACTGCTTATTTTTCACACCTTAACTTTCAGAGTGGTTCACAGTAGTACGAACACTGTCACAGAGCCTTTTTCACCATGACAAATATAAAACCAGTTTCAAGTGCTATGAAGAGATTCCAAATTAAATATATATAAGCACAGTATATTCTTCAACCCAAGAGCGGGTATCAATCATCTAAAACTTCACCTGGTGAAATTTCAGTATACTTGCAGCTTAATGAAAGCCGTGCACAGTAGAGTGCACAATTTGATTAAAACAACAGAAACAACAACAGCTGGAAGAGGTCACTTAGTAGAGTGCAGATCCCTGCCAGGCAACAGGTGGTGAAGCACCTGCTGCAATGCCACCACAACTGCCAGCTCTGACCAGTTGAGATTTACAAAGTTCCACCAACATTAACATGACCCCCCGCATGCATTGTCCTGAGTTGAAACAAGATTTCAAGCTGAAGCAGTTATTGATCACTTGTGGCCCCTAGAGGCCGGTTAAAAAGAGTGAGAAGTCAGCTAGTTGTATAAAACAGAGCAGTCAAAAAATATAATCACTGGCTCACAGTTGTTTGTCTGCACTAACCAGTCAAGTTACAGTTTGTCTGTCCACACTCATATAATGACTGTAGTGAAGACTGAAGGAATTTAATATGGAACTTACCACCAATATTAACCCACAACTCTGAAGGAATTTAATAAAAGGTATTCAGTGTATTTTTTTTTTGGCAAAATGGAAGTTTTCAATGAACATGTGTGATTCCCATGAGTCTAAGAGACTGAAAGATCATTTTTACAGAGGAGGACAGAGGACTGATAGAGAGCTAAACATTATGACGTCACAGTGAAGTTGACCTTTGACCTTTTGGACATAAAATGTCATCACCTCATCATTTTATCCTATTATATATTTGTGTGTAATTTTGTCATAATTAATGTATTAAATACTGAATTGTGCCCAAAAATGTGTTTAGTGAAGTCAAAGTGACCTTTGAGGAGTCCAATTTGTGTAAAGTTAGAAGAAATTCCCTCAATGTGTTCTTGAGATATCACATTCACAAGAATGGGATGACCTGAAAACATGATGCATATGGCCATAAAAACATAAAGTCATAAACATCATAAAAACTGGGTTGTTTTCAAAGATTTTTCAAGAATTCTGAATCACAGAGGTCTTTCAGCACACTGTCATGAATGTGCACAAAAGAAATTGGGCTGAGTGATCCAGCAGTTTTCGAGATTAGCTGCAGACAAGATGTAGGCACACATGTGTGCATGCACACGTAAGCGATTACATGATCCCCTCCTGGTTTATGATTGACAAGATTAAAAATTATCTTTAATTAAAAAACATAATTTTTTTAACAACTGTTTCAGTGATCTTGACCTCGAGAAACTTAAGCTGAGGCACTGTAGCCTGCTTTCTCTCTTAAATAAAACAAATGTGTATTTGAAATGTGACTTTCAAAGAATTGATTCCAAAAACAAATAAATCATTTAAAATGGCAAATTAAACAAAATGACACATTTGATAAATGTTTCTGGTGGCAGCCACGAGGTGGTAAAAGCTTACATGTTCCTATTTCATGTGTAAACAAAAGCCTGACTGCAGTGGCTTCTATATATGCACGCTTTTTGTTTCATATTCATGTAGGCCACTGACTGTGTGTACATACAAGTGTGTATCTTCCACAGCCACGAGCTTTGTTCTCTGACAAAACATTTATTCTGCACACACACGCGCGCTCGTGGAGCTTGGTGGTCATCCCCCAACCCCCAACCCAGAAAGGTCAGTGCCTTCTTTGATGTTGGCCCCATAGATCACCATTATTACTGTAGTCTATTGATTCCTATGGAGATGAGGCCTGCAGCCACGGTTCTGGGTGACTGAGGCTGAGGTCAGGGTCTGCCCCCTCCCCTGGCTTCGCTTCAGAATATCAAATCCAGCTAACTGCTACCTATTGCTCAGCATGCTGAGTTTGGTCTGAAGGACACACGGGAACATATATACAAAAGGCATGAATGCACATGCACATCAGACAGATTACACATGTTCTGCACAAGGGCTCTGGCAATGTGAGGATTTGCAGGCTGATGCTGATATAACTGAAACTGCTCCAAACTGTTTTTGTGCATTTTTTGTGTCGAAATTTAAATTTTTAAATTTATAGCCACTGAAAACCAAAATCCACAATAGTCTTCTAACTATATAATTAAGGGTTTTATGTACATATTAATACGCATCTAAAAAGTATAAGAATTAAGTTCAATTCAAATTCAAAATATTGTTTAAGTTTTTGTACACTGTCCTGATACTGGGATCGCTTATGCTTGGATATTTATTACAAAAATTTCACAAAGCAGTCATAAAAAATGACACGATGGCAGCAGTCCCACTCAAGCAGGTGCAACGAAACCTCTCTGCTCCACTCCATCTGCCACTTTGAGTCTGATCCACTCAACAACAGTCAACTGAAGCCACTGTATTGCTCAGAACTCTTTTGTTAGGATGTTACGAGAGCTGATACTTGGGCAAAATTGATGCCAAAATTTTGAAAATGCTGTTAAATGCCAGAGGAAGGAGAAGAACGGATACCAGCAGCACTCAACAACAACAACAACAACAACAACGCGTCTAAGATAGCAACGCATGCAGCTGACGCAAAAGCTCCGCTTGTCAAAAAAAAGTTGTGATGCGTGGATCAGCCCATTAAACCTAGGGGGCGGGCGGGTTCGGATACACTTTCTAGAACATGCCACAGGTTGCGATGGGCGGATCAAGTCGCAAAGCAAAGGTTGGAGTAGGTAATAATGACAGAAACAGAAACATTTGAGTGCAATAGTCCTCCTTCCACCTTCCTTCACCTCTCTCTGGATCTGCAGTGGTGCACACAGCAGCGCATCCAGTGCGCTCTGACAGCTAAACTGAAGAACAAAATAGGTTAAATGTTGAAACTGTGGTTCTTTTTCTACACAATGCAGCTTAACAACTGGCTAAAAAGTACATTGTAGACCTACAGATGTGCACTATTATTCTGTTAAAATTAGCTGTTGAAGGGAGAAAGAGGAAAAGAATGAGGGAGAAAAAGCAAGAGACTTCATATCTGAGCTGAAATTACTTTTGCTTTACGTTCCAGAAATGGCAGCCTGCTCTCCTGACAATGATTTGTGGCAGGCTCAGCCCTCCTGGTGCTTTTCAGGTGGCAAAGGAAAACAACAATGACTGAATAATATTCTTGTTTTTGGCCTTCACCGTGGTATCGAATTAGGAATCATGGTAATTCACTTCTATTGGTATCAACTTCTAAATTTCTGGTTTTGTGACATCCCTGCTCTTTTGACAAAAACAAGTCATTTCACCCTGCAGAACACAAAAGTTGCTGGACCACCGCTGCCTCGATCCACAGCAAATGACCTTAGGTTTTATCCAAAACGTGACCTGCTATGCCTTCACAGTCTTGAGAAATCTCTAAACAGTAAGATGAGCTGTTTTTTGAACAATATTTTCTAATAGTTATGATCAGGAAAGGAATTTCATGGCAGCCATGGCAGCCATGGGCACTGTGCCCCCTCAGTTTGGCCTTATGCCCTGTGGCCACAGTGGTCTTGATGGCCCCCCTGCTCTGCCCCATCTGATTTAGCCGTTTTCTTCTCTGCCGCTCTCCTGTCAATACTGTTTTTAGACACCAGTGTCTTTTGTTGAGATTCTGATTGGGCAACATCAAGTAAAACGCTGCACACGTTAAGTGGTGGTCCAGATCTGGAGTGCAAAGTGAACTGCTGGAAAACCAGCGGGCAATGCAGGCTCACAGCAGAGTGCTCAGCGTGAGAAGTGGAACATGTGATAGGGGTTGAACCCCAAATATCGATACTTCTGATACTACGTCTTGTTTTTGAAGACTGATTCTGGCGTCAGTAGGATCGAAGCCAAAAAGTTTCCATTTTTCTCTTCTACGTTGTGCTGTTTTTAAGCAAAGAGCAGAACTACCTGTGCAAACAACACTCAGCTGCATAGTGCATGTGTTCTTTGCCTCTCCACTGTTGTCTGTGTGCACTCAAATAACACATGCGTTAAGCCTGCGCAGTGTGCCACGGTGCGCACCTTTGAATCAGATACATTGCTATCGCTGAATGAAAGAGGAGTTTGTTTGGAGCTATTTCACAGCCGACATATAAAAATGTCAGAATATAATAACCTTGCTCTCGCTGTGAAAAGATTACTATATTTAAGCATATTTAGCCTACTGATGATGCATATACCAAGAGAAAACAATGGCACATTGCTCATAAGCTGCTTCTCATAATAAAAAGTATTGGTGTAGATATCTGTGATTCTGGCCCTAATTTGGTGTCAGATGGATTTCGTGGTATTGTCCACCCCTAATGGACAGAGGTGTTGATGTGATATAAGCTTCCTGTGATCCTGAAGCTTGATGTTTCTCTAAAATTCTGTGGTTTACACTGCAGACTGGAGTCTCTGTTAACAGTGACAAACAGACAGATCCACAGTATATAGATCCACCTTCTCTATAAAATGTCTGCTGTCCATGCACTGTCTCTCAATATGAAAGCCCATGTCTGCCAGAATGATAAAACAACGTGAGGATTGTGTAAGTCATTATTAAGGGAAACTTCCTCATTATTATTCAATGACAATTTTCAGAAAATTTGTCATTATTTTAAGATAGTAATTCCTAATTTATCACACACCATTTAGCATGATATCATTATATAGACTGACCTTTGATTAACATCCCATGTCTCTGCATGTAGTGTTAACAAATTAGCAAAAAAACATGACTAAACAAAATTATTCATTATTTCTTTGGACTTGGTGATCTCGTTGCCCTGGCATATGACCTTTGTGCCCTCAAAAACTGACAACACCAAAGGCCAAGTGGCCTTGCCCCCAAGATGAAATTCCAGGTCTGGTTATGAACTTTTCTTTTCACTCACATTTAACGAGATTAATGAGACACTTGACTTTGATATCATAAATGTATTTTTACTATTTCAAGTCATATTTCCAGAGGCTTAAATTAGATATGAAAATGTACCTCTTCATGCTGAATATGAAGAATGACAATGATGCCATCCTTTAGGTGAAGCATCTCAGACCACATTTAGACCATGAGACACTACAACCCCTTAACAACAATATGAAATATGTGATGCTCTCTTTCAGACTGTCTAAGAGTTCTCAGAGACTTGACGATGTCACTGCAGCAGTTTGAAATCATTGCAGCGTGGCAACATTTATGCATTCAGCTCCTGAATCCAAATAAAACACGGCAGCAGCAAGCCACCTCTATGTTCACGCATACGACCCTGACCCAAACCCAGAGTGCTTTGCTACCGTTGTTAAGCATTTTGTCACGGTGACCCCCAGGTCAACTCACTTCCTCTTCCTGCCTGTCGCTGTGGCGACAGTCTGCGAGGGCTCGGCGTGAGCGCTGCTGCAGACTGCTGTGCCCACATCAATCATGCTCACTGTAAGATGGCAACCTTTCCCACCTTTACTAATGCTCCTTCCTCATTTGTAGCCAGAGCCAAGCTGCTCTGAATAACCCTCAACCTCCCTCCAACAACATAACCTTGTACAGGTGAGAGTTGCACTGATATTCAGGTGGTTGCTACTTTTCTTGAAAGTGCCTTCGTTGTCCTTTTATGGCAGACTGAAGGAGGGGGATAATGGGTAAAATGAATGAGGGACCTGCATTTTATGAATGTAGTATTAATGTCTAAGGCAAAGTCTGAACATGGCTTTAGTGGGTAAGACCAGGACTCGGGGGTGATTTTTGGGCTGGGATACTTGCTGGCTGGCTATGCTAGCAGAACTACAGCCGTCTACAACAGCTGTCACTTTTGTCACTGCTACATTTATATACACAACAGTATATATTTGTACTGTGCCAGCCTTTGGAGTGTAGCCAGTTTCCTTTCATCCCTATTAGAGAATGGGATTGTGACTTGAGAGGCAGCGAGCAACACAAGGTATTATGGTATATAGAGTAGCAGTAGCAGTAAAAGAGATAGAAGTTGCATTGTTGTCTTATCTAAAGACACAATGGAATGGTTGTATTACACTTTCCATTATATACACATGTTGTATTATTAAGGGCCATAATGTTCTTACAGAGTGGGGAATGGACCACTAGTGTTTTTTAGCTTTACAACTTGTTTTATGTAAAGTACTCTATGGAACTATGGAAGCTCATGTCTGCCAGTGAAGACAAAAAATATCCCCATGGTAAGTCATAATTATGAGACAGGAAAAGTCTAAATTGTGAGATTAAAAGTCTTAATGATGAGATAAAAAGTTGAAATTGAGAGATAAAACATCAGAATTATGGAAGCTAAAACAAGTCACAGTTATGAGACAAAAGTCTTAATTAAGAGATAAAAGGTTGGAATTAACAGATAAAAAAGTCAGAATTTTGAGATAAAAAAAAAGGTCAAAGCTATGAGATTAAAACAAGTCACAGTTATGAGATTAAAAAGAGTCTACATTATGAAATAAAAAAGTCTAACGTACGAAATAGAAAGTCATAATTATGAGATAAAAAAGTCATAATTACAATAAGGGAGCCATGTTCACACACAACTAAACTATGACAAACCTACCACAAGCTCACTAGCACTCCTTTGTTTCCTTGTTCAGCTTCCCTCAGTAACGAATCTTGCACTTGATCTTCAATTGGTTTGTTTGTGTATTTATTCTCTGATGATTTGTGTAAAGTGTATCCTAAAATATGGCACCCAATACCCAGAATGCAACGTGCCATGACGTGGTTGCCCAATATCTATATCCAGTATGCTCTTCAACTTTTATACTTCAACTCTCATTCCTCAGCTGCAGCAGAGCTAGCATTAGCTGGTTTTTGTGTCACTTCCTGTGTGCCGATACATTTTCCCACCGTTGTCAGCCAAAGGCTAAACAAAACAAAACCAACACCACTGAAAACAGAGGAATCACAGCAGTCTAATGTTATTCAAAGTGATTCAGTGACATTAACTCAGTCAACAGAAGCAAACAGCACTACGCAGGCTTAATTTATGACACGGAAGTGTATGAGTACATTCACATACATGTGGAGCAGGCCACACTGTCATTTTAGCTGCTGTCATAATGTCCTCCTATTAAACCTAATGAGAACCCTTAAGAAGTAGTAAAACCCCGGCAGTGAGCGTATAATATTGTTTTTAAGTAATATGAATACATAAAATTTGACTGCCCTGTCTGCTGCAATGCTGCTCAGCATGGACTGTACTCACACTGAGAGGACTGCCATTAAAGAAGAAAAAGAAAGACATCCACTGACATTCAGAGGTGAGAAAAGTCCACACATTCTTTACTCAGGTAGAAGTACAGATAGTTGGTGTAAAAGAAAGGCTGGTGAAAGTAGAAGTACTGATTCAACTTCTTTACTGCAGTAAAAGTGAAAAAGTACAGGCTCTGAAACGTACTTATAAAAGTCATAAGTTGTCCTGTGAAGGACGTTTCTACTCACAAAACTGTGTAAAACTAACAGAACCTCAACTTGTCTCAAGTCTCGAGTCCCTCTCGTCTGTTTCATCTTGTTACGTCTCGTGACAAGTCTTGTATCAAGTCTCCTATTTGTCTCGTATCTTTTACATTGTTTTTCATCTTATGTGTTTTTGTCTTGTTCCATCTTTATGTTGTTTATCATCTTGTTCTGTCTTTTATGTTGTATTACG
>JAJHUR010106778.1:1535-14886 GCA_027495735.1 Lutjanus campechanus
CAGCACTACCATAGGGCACTACGCCTGTCAATCACGAAACCACGCCCCTAATTATACAGAACGTTAAGCCTTAATATAAAATCAACGAATGACTTGTATGAAAATTCAAGTCTGGTTCAGTGAACATGGTGGGGGATATTAGCGATAGAGACCAAAATTTTTGACACGGGCTATAAATATGTTTATTTCAGCTGTAAAGTTCGGCATTTTAGAACGGGGGTCAATGGGACCGGGCTTCTTTTTGCAGCCAGCTCGCGCGCCCCCTGCTGGATTTCAGCGAGAATACAGCGTTACTGCACTTCCGCATTAGCTTCATTTTTCAGAGCCGGAAGCTTCGTCCACTTCTATATACAGTCTATGTGCAAAACCCAGAATACGTTCAATGAGGAGGCAATATTACACTTTGTAAACTTTTTTTTTAGTTTACTTAGTGGAATTTCTTCAAATTTGGCATCAACGTCCACTCACTCAAGGCACCGTGACTTAAGAGTTCATGCGCTAATTATGACAAAATTTCACACACATATCTCATAGCATAAAATTATGAAATGATGACTTTTTATATCCAAAAGGCCAAAAATCAAATTCACTGCAATATAATGTTATGCAAACACTCTTGAAGGCACATTGTTGTAACACGTGCAGAAAATGTTGTGGTATTGTCTTGCTGAAATAAGCAGGGACGTCCCTGAAAAAGATAGCAGCATATGTTGTGCAAATAACCATGGGCACTAAAACAACCCCATACAATCACAGATAATGGCTTTTGAACTGTGCATTGTGAGGAGTAAGAGGACAACAGCCTGCAGAGTCAAACTTTTTACACGGTAAAGTGAGGATTTATTTTGACCAAAGCAGAGTTGATGATTGTTGGAAGAGTGGACAGACTAACAAAGACGGTTCTAAGTGAGTTTTATGTGTTTATCTGTCGAGTCTGAAGGTCGTCTTAGTTCAGTAAAAGAGAGAAACTTGAATTCACATCGCACATGCGCACATCTCCCAGCTGAGACCTGAGAGGACAGGAGGAGGTGGGACGGGGGGGCGATGGTATCACCAATCACCAATGGATGGGCTGATGATGATTGTTTGGAAAATTTTAGTATATCACCCAACTCTACCAAAGAGTGCATATTTACGATCAAAGGTTTCAGTTTGAACATTAATATCTTGTCTTTGTACTGTTTTGAATTGAATACAGGTCAAAAATGCAAATAATTTCATTCTATTTTCAATTACGTTTTACAGTGTCCCAACTTTTTTTGGAACTGGGGGTGTTGTTATTTCCCCAACCCTGTACATTATTTCCCACACTGGCACTTAACATTAGTGATATGATGATGGTGGAATCATCCAAGATCGAAGTTGGTCCTAGAGATACTGGCCTGGGTTATGCCAGTATGTATGACAACAAGTCAGAACAAGTTCAGTTTATTCAAATCGCCACAATACATATATTCACTCACAGCACACTCATGGTGAAATACAAATGTAGAGTTACAGCATGACAACATGTTTAAGTATTAAGTTTGAGTTAATCGCCAGCATCAACACAAACACATTTAGACAGCAAACAGGAACATACCAGAAAACAGTTAGGCTTAAATAGGCTGAAATATGATAAAACATAATAAACAACATTATGAATAAAATATGAAACATATAGGTCACTCCACTATTCTCAGAGGAGGTAAATACTGGGATGGGCTCAAGCTGCATCATAAATGGTTTAAAAGGGGTTAGTGGGAATAAAAAAAAAAAATCAGTCAGCTCATTGCAGATTTGGTATGAGAGAGAAGCTTTTATGAAATGCTGCACAGCAAAAAATTCAAAAATTGAATAAATGCTGTGCAGTGTTTTTTTTTAAAAGAAGAAGTATACAAAATCAACAATAGTTCCATTATATCCCAGATATATCCTAGATCTTCTAGGCTACACACACTTGTTCTGCTGTGTGGCACATTGACCAACTGTCCTAACTTCTGTTGAGTTTCCTAAAAGTTTCCCGCGAGTCTAGGTAAAGTAGGAAAGAAAAATATCTAACTACAAAGAAAAAATAAAATCTGTAAGCAGTTCTGGGACAGATAATTGGGACGACAAACAAAATTTATATATAAACACTCACGTGAACTGGCAAACGCTTGCATTTTTACACACACACACAAACGCATTCACAGGGAGCTTCATTAACACTCTGGGCATGTCCACACTTCACAAAAATAATCATCCCGTCCCCATCAAAAAGTAAGTTTAGAGACATTCATCAAACTACTGTAGAGCATCGGCTTAACAGCCCTCAGCAAGAACTGTATTGTAAGAATCAGCTGTATAAACAGCGCTACACGGGTGGGGCCCCGCCAAATCAGCAGAAATATCTTTAATTAGGATGAGGGGTATGGGCACAGTCACACAGACAAACAAACAAGCCATTAATCACCTCATTGGCAGTCTTAGACACACATTTTTAAGAGGCAGGCGAGGTGCGACGGTGTGTGTGAGGACGAAGTCAGAAAGTGAGAGCAACAATCAGAGAGACAAAAAGAGCAAAGTGAGAGTGACCTTGATAAAGACGATTAAATGATAGAAAGAGAACACGTTTAAAGAGGCCACGAACAAGAGATGGATAATGAGATGGACGATAAATGGCCAAGTGTTAGAATGACAGAGAAGCGAAGAAAAGACCGAAAGAGATAGTGAGAGGGAGGGTGGATAACATAATGAACAAAAGTGGGAGGAAAATTGAAGAAGGGCTGGGAAACAGAGAAATATATAAGCGACTTTATGGCAGACGTGAAAAAAGAGAAGTGGATCCAATTTGTGTATCATGCTGCGACATTCTTCGTGTGTTATATAGGCCAACGTTCGTCATTATCATGAGAAAGTTAATGAACCCCATTGGCTTAGGAGCGGGATCCCTATCTGTGTAAATGGAACATTATACTCAGTGCAGCACTCACTCACACATACTGTAACTCTGTTTCTGATTTCCTATCTCACACACTCACAATGAAATACAAGTTTATGCAAGTACACTCACACATCTAATTCTCTATTTAAAACATTAAGAAATAAATTACGAGACCTTTTGATTAAAAAGCAGCCAGCCAACATTTAGGAGGTATTACTGACCATCAACAGCTAGCTTAATGTTAGCTTAGCGGCCGCACACAGCACTACAAATGCTTATCTTCACAATGAAGCAGCAGAGTTCACACACTCTCCAACTCTGAACAAAACCTGGCACCATATTAAGGCTAAAACACACCGCTGGCGCAACGCATCATGTGACGCACGTCCCATGTTCTAATGAACACACATGGGGAGCGCAGCACCGCGGCGCATCACCCTCATCCAGGACACTGGGCTCAGGATATTTCTTGACCTCAGCATCTCTGACCCTCCACCTCTCCCCTTAAATAAGTGTGTGTTGTCAGAGCTCCTGTCTGTGCACAGTGGTCTGTAGAAGTGTCTGTGTTCAACGCTCAGTAATTTGTAGTTTCTAAATTGATTTCTGTGATTTGAAGTTTAGTGTCTCTCCTGTATCGCTGTGTGTACTTTCAGGTTTCTGCTTTATTTTACTGTTTCTTCATGTTCGCTTTCAGCTGATAGGAGTCCTATTAAAGGGGAACTATTATGCTTTTTCCTCTTTTCTGACCTATAAATGATATTGCAATGTTGGATACTCGTGTTAAACGATACCAACGCGTCAGATAATGAGGTTTGTGCATTTGGAAGTGAGCCCTGCACGCTGTTTTGGATGGTTCTGCACGCTGTGTTTTACAGTCTTTTTTTAAACAAGAGGTTGCATTGACGTGAATGTGTGCCAGACTTACTTATATGGAAATGCCCCAGCATATGCTCTAAGCCTGCCCTCTCCACCACTCTGCTTCGGAAGTTGTATTGCTATGCGCTGCTCTGCTGTCTACAACGATTTCACAGTGTTAGCACGTTTGAGCAATGGCTCCCAGAAAATGTTTGTGCTGGTGTGAGGGAAAGTTAACTTCGTTTAGCTTTCCTAAAGAGGCAAGCGTCAGGCAGAAGTGGATAGAGTTGCTTTTTCCCGGCCAGCAAAAGAAAAATACCTCCGCGTTTGTCTATGGCACTTCACACGGGACTGTTTGTCAACATGGGCCAGTACGAAGCTGGATCAGCCGAAAACAAAATCCATCCTTACGCCGCACAGGTAAACAGGTAATGACAATAACAAGCTAGGCCTACCATTCAGAGACATCATGAAGTAATCTCTGTTCTGGAGAAACTTCAGGCTGTCCAGTCTGTACGTCCGGATCAGATTCGGGATCCAACACATACGGCTGTATTTCAAAACCTGTCATTTTCAAAAGAGTAAAGAGTAATAAAGTTCGCTGTTTACTCCTGCACCGGCAAAATGCGGAGGTGGGGCTCGGCAGCGCTCGGCAGCTCTTCGGAAGTCCTTGGGAATGTGACCAATCACAGCAGAGTGGGCTCAGCAGGAGGCGTACATGGAGAAGGGCTGGGGGGTGGAGTAAATTACACAGACCGTTTTCGCGGGATGCAGGAAATACAAGGAGGAGATGCAGAGAGACGCACAGCATCCTGAAGATCTACAAAGCTGTGTGTGCGGGTAATCGTGTGTAGCTGCTCTATAGGAGTCCAAGACTCAACACAACGGCCTGAAAATGAGTATAATAGGTCTTCTTTAAGTTACTGCTGATGAAAACAACACTTCCTGAGTTTGCTGCTTCATAATAAAAGCCTTTAATTAAAAAAATAATGATGGACTTTTATGTTGAAGAATTTATAGGAAGTGAAACGTCCAGCGTCAGTCACTTGAATAAAAACAAGCACCTTTCAGCTAACAGACACACACCTCGGCAGCACTGAGATGTGAATCCCTGCTGTGCAGGCCTGACTAGCCGAGTCAAACCAAGTAGCACAAGTGTCTGTAAAGAGGCTCTAGTCTCTCCACCATTCTACACATGAGAGACAGAGACAAGCAGAGGAAGCTGAGCTGCCAGGTGAGCAGAGGCAGAGATGAGCTGCAGGGGAGACAGACTGCAGGCAGAGAGAGGAGTTGGAGCACAGGTGGAACAGTTGAAACAGTTGAAACTATAGTGAAAAGCAAGAAACACACAAGTAAATAACAACTGTAGTTGAGCCAGTATTATATTGAAACTCTGAACTGCTGTTCACTCTCTGTACAGCGACCTTGGGTGTCCTGAAAGGCGCTTTAAATAAAATGTATTATTATTATTATTATTAAACCCATGTTTTAGGACAGTGGCGTAAAGCCCTACAGGGTGGCGCACACCTGCTGCCGCCGGTGTGGGGCTTCTCCATAGAAAATAATGGGGGCTGCTGTTTTAACACACGGCGTCCACCGGTGGTGTGTTTTAGCCTTCACACATGGTAATTAGGCTTAGGACATGATTTACAAATGAACAGTTCCTAAGTCAATGTTCCTGTCCTAACTTAAGACAGGAGTGTGTATGCAAGCATCCTAACTGTCCATAATCTTAAACTCCTAACTTTAGGGTATTTGTTAAGATCACTTTCACTTTTCCACCTGTAATAGTTGCTAACTTCCTAACTAGCTAATGGTAGTGTTCACCAACACTAGTGTGATCTAGCAGTACCTAACTGTAATGTTTGCTTGTTGTGGCTAATGGTAGTATTCAACATCTTCATTCGTATGGGTGCTTTTACAGTGAATGTCGGATACAGCGGAGGCTGAGTCTGTTAATACACTCTCTCTGTGTTAACTAACTTCCAAGTTAGTGTTGTTGTAATACTCCCAAAAGAACATCTTTGTATTTCTCTACAGATGTTATCAAAAACTCTAACTCTTCTGTCTTGAAGTTAAGTGCCCATAGTTGTTTTTGCTCCAGTGTTCGTGTGTTTCAATTTTCAATGTTTAAGTGATTAAAAACCAATGCTTACAAAGTTTTTTAGCTCGGCAAAAAGAAGAAAAATATTGTTAGTGGTCAGGCAACAGACATGAAACTATCGCTTATAAAACTATAAGTGATATTGGATTGAGTAATCAGGACTTCCTAACCTGAGATAAGAAATTAGATAATCTAGGACTCCTAGTTAGTTTGGATTTGCTTCTGTAATACTAAACTGTGAATATTCAAATCTTAACACAAAGACACATTGATATCGTTCAGTGTGAATGGTTCCGGAAGATATCAAACTTGACAGGTGACATTAGTAGTTCATTTCAGGTACGAACAACGGAAACAGTTTGCATCAGAAACATGTGGTCAAACACAGTCCTGCATCAACTGCAGGTGTCTCTGTGATTTGACCAAGTGGGGTTTCACCAAGGAGGCCAAGGTGACCAGTTTGCAGCTATAATGATCTCTCCTGTCAATTACAAAAAACTTTCAATAAATCCACTTGAAAATCAGAGGAAAAAATACACTTCAGAAAAATGTGGATTGGTTACCAAATAGGCCTATATGTTGGTGTTAGTATATTTCCATATATCAGGTTAGCAAAAACCTTTTTCATTTAACTCCATTTTCACACAAAAGTCAAATTTCACACAAGAAACTCCTCCGGCTTTTCCACTTTAAAATACAAGCACCTCACTCCAGACAGGATTTAAATTACAGCAGGTTCAGCAAGTTTGCCAAAAAAAACAAAAAAAACAAGAGCTATTTGTGACTATAATTATTGCTGGGTTGGGGGTGAAAAATTACCTCCACATACAATTCAGATGGGATTAACCATTTCTAAATCAGCAATAATGTATGTACATAAAATCTTCTGCGCTGCAAAGCTCAATTCCACATACCCATGGGTCTTCAGTCCCAAAACATGTTTTCTCCATGCACTGATTTTTAACTCTAGCAATGAGACAAACCAAAACCTCAACCTCTGTATTTTGAAGATTACAAAATGCCGTCCTCAAAGGTGCATATTTTTATAATAGAATCAAAGATACCACACTGTACAGAGGAGAGGGACTAGATGTCTAGTGGGAGCTGAACAAGGGATGTCTAACGAGGAGCTCTAACAGGTGTTTCTCATTAAAGCTGGAAGAAACGAATATCTAGTGCAGAGAGAGGGAGAGAGAGAGCAGAGTGTGAAGAGTGAAGAGGAGAGAAGCAAACGATGAGCTGATATATTCCCGTGTTATTCATTAGTGTCTTACAGGCTGCTGATATTAATGATTCACTGTCCATAAGATTCCACATCCACACCACATACACACACACAGAAAACAAGCCCGCAAACACATTGTATCACCCTCTATTTCTCCCTCTCCTCTCGTCCACTCTATGGCCTTATGCACTCCTTCAGCTGAAAAACAGATTTTGTCTTTTAATCTTGACTGCTTCTGCTGCTTGTTTTTTCTAATTTTGCCTCATATCTTGCCTGAAATTCTGCTGCCGCCTCTCATTTATGGTTCACTCTTGCTTAATGTTATTCCTGCCATCTGTGTGTGAGTGTGTGCTTCTGGTTATCCAGTGCAGGTGTGGGTCAAGAACAGACAGAACAGGCTATAATTGGTGAAACTGCGTCCAATAGGCTACCACAATCATGTTGTCAAAAAGAAGTAACATGATTGGGCTTCTCTGAACTAAGAAATGATCGAGGCGATTTGTCGACACAATTGATTACAGAAATATGGCAATTTGCATAATATGCGTCCGCGCGTCTATGAACGCCAGCTATGAACTGCAGTGTGAACGCATGCATTCACAGGGGGAAAAAAGCCGCTGGCGATCATGCGTTACTGGCCTGTGGAAGTGTGGGAGTATTTTAGACCAAGACACAAGCGAGTAGTTCTCTATAATCTCCACAAATTGGACGTAGCTTAGCACAGCAGTACAGCATCTCTGCACGAGGACTTGAAGTGAAACCACCGAAGCGCTTTGTTAAGCAGCAGCAGCAACAAGACATCACCGTCCCGTTTGGTTTTTGTCAGCACCTTAGCATGATATATTAGGACTGTCAACACATGGAACTACAACTGCAAGGACTGATCAAGTAATCGATTATGAATTGATTATATTTTTGCTTCTTTAATGGAAATATTTTCTGCTTTCTTTACTCGTCTATGACAGTAAACTTATTGTTTTTGGGTTGCTGACAAAAAAAAACATTTGAAGATGTCACCTCAGGCCTTGGGAAACATTTCTCACCATTTTCTGGCATGTTATTGACCGAACAACAAATCCATTAATCTAGAAAATAATTTACAGATTAATTGACAATGGAAAATAACCGTTACATGGAACATGTTTCTTTAGTTCTTATTTAATGTTTCTTCAATGTTAAAACATTGAAGAAACATTAACAGCCTTAAGTCAAGTATTTCAGTAAAAATCCTCATTGTCCAGTTCAGGGTTGACACAGTGAATAAATTAATATGCATAAGAGCCCCTTTTAAATTTCAGGTTCTGTATTTTTCTTATGAGGCATCCAACAAATAGGGTCTATTAAATAGGGTGGACATTAGACTCATTTTAAAATATGCCACTATTGTTTTTATTTTAATGTGCTTTACAAGACTCTTTTCCAGAATTATGATAGAATAAAATAGTGAAACATTAAGGAGACAAGCTTTTGGTATTTGTTTTGGGTAAATTACTGTAGCCTACTTGTTTTACTAATGAGTAATAAAACAATCTTTGGAATAATCAGTAAATTAGTTGTTAGATTAGTCAACTAATCAAAAAAAGGGAGGTGCAGCCCTGAACTAAAAGCACAAATGATTTCTCTCACACACACACACACACACACACACACACTCTCTCTCTCTCTCTCTCTTACTCCTATCTGGCACATGGTTCTTCTCTCCCAGAGCCAGACGTTTTACATCTTGCCTTTACCTGTCCTAATTAACCAGCTGGACCGATCCATCACCTTGGGAACTGCTCTGATTAACCCCCAACGCCTAAAACTTGCCTTCCTTCCCACAAACCCCTTCACCTGCCTCACCTGCCTCACCCCCCAGCCCCCTTCCCTCACCCATCACCTGCAGCATTTTGCCGCACATGGATGCCTCCAGTCCATTAACCATTAAACCGGCCTATGCCAGAGCCCACGTGCAAAGAGTATGAGGACAAGGAAGAGGAGGAGGAGGAGGGGGTGGGGGCTCTCATTAAACACTTTGAGCCCCGACAGAATCAATTACAGTGATGTATCGATTTGTCAGCGGGTCCCAGCGGCTCAGCCAGGGGACCGGGGACCTGCCGCTGAACAGGAGGGAGTAGGGGACAAATGGAGGGATTACAAGGAGAGAGGAATGGAGGTGGAGGAAGACATGAGGAAAGGAGAGATGAAAATTAGGAAAGGAGTGTTGGTGAGGAAGGGAAGATGCAGAAGGCCGTAGTAGAGGAGAAAGCAGGTAGGACTTAAAAGAGGTGTAGTAAGGAAGAAATGGTTGAAGGAGGGACAATGGAAGAAGTGTAAGAAGAAAAAGCAGAGACAGACGAGGGTGGAAAATACATTTCCTTATCAAACTAGATAGCATTCTCCCTCATAGTGCCGCCCCATTTCTTTCATGTCCTCCGTTCACCTTTCTTTAATTTCTATCCCCCACCTCCTCAACCTCTCTGTTCTTTGTATTTTCTCACTTCATCTCCCTCTCTCCTCCCCTCCATTATAACTTTCTCCGCCTGAACTTTCTGTCCGGGGCGTACTGTACTTCCATCTCCAGCGTATGGGGGTCATTTAGGTGTAGACGGGGCTATAACCTTGAAAGTAATACCCAACCGCAACTTAGTTAAAGCCGGGAGGGCTACAACATGTGAGGACGCCTCAGAGAGACATTCGGTGAGAAATAATAATACTGTATGTCCATGAAACAGGGATTTGTGTTTATTAAAATGAGAAAAATATGGAATCCTGTGGGCTCTAGTGTAATAAAATGGTATAGCTGGCTTGAAACAATTTAATCTATCCACCCATCTATACTATATAACAACTGAGCTCATGCTTGCAGTGTTTTTTTTGTGCGTGGAGTTTATGCATGCACAAACAAGATATCCCATTAATATCTTTTGCTATTTGCCAAAGTCATCCCACACCTGTGTTACACTTTGCTGCTGCGTCTATTCAGAGCAGGGGAATAATAGGGTAGACACATACGGCAGCCCGCACAAACTAAGTAGCTACGAGGCTTTTTATGTTTCACAGATGACAGACAACACGTATTCTCCGTCTCCTGTAATGAGGCAGCAGGGCCCAAATAGACAACATGGGACGTGATTAGATGGCACATCCATGGCAAATATGCCTCCAACCTGACAACCACGGAGGGAAAGCAGCCAGTCATTCATATAGCCGTGTAAATAGCGTACTTGAAGAGGCATACAGGTACAATACAAAAAGACTGATGGTGTTTGCTTCAGTCCTGGTGTGTTGTCAGGGTCAGGGGTCCCTGCACCTACACATACACAGACATAATACCAGACTTGAGAGATCCATCAGCACACTGCACACTGTAGTGAGAGACTCAATACACTCAATACACTATCATTTCCACAGAGAGTGTCTAGTACAGCTGCAGCGATTAGTCAATTAATTGATTAGTTGATCGAAAAAAAAAATTAGTTGCATACTATTTTGATAATCGATTGATCATCTCAGTCATTTTTTTCAAGTAAAAATGTCAAACATTTGCTGGTTCCAGCTTCTTAAATGTGAGGACTGTCATTCATGACAGTAAATTAACAGTCTTTCGGTTTTGGCCTTTTGGTTGGACAAAAGATGAAATTTGAAGACATCACTTTGGGATCTGGGAAATTGTGATGCATGATGTGTGCACTTTTCACAATTCTTTCATCATTTAGTCTATGAAATTGTGAAAATAGAATAATTGATCATTGGGGCCTCATTACAGAAACTTATTAAATCTGAAATCCTATCTTGTCTCAGTTTAGGATGGCATTTAGTTTAGGATAGTATTACAGAAACATGTCTCCAACTGCACTTAGGAAAATATTCTACCTTATCTTTACTATAACAGAACCAACCTGAAGAAGGTGCTCTGACACGGAGCGAAGATGCTTTTTATATCAAATACAACATTTTACGCAAATCCCCCCTTGTTTCCAAACAGCCAACAAGTCTCACATGAGGCAGCAACATCAGCCACCGGCAGAGCTAACAGAATTAGCAACCTGCTACACAGAACAAGAGCCACAGCCTAAACAACAACTCACATCAGCCTTCCTGCTAAAGCCTCCTTCTTATCTAACTTACTAACATGAACGCACGTCTTGTCCTCCATGTTAGTTTGTTGAACAGTGTCAAAACAAGCGGGAATAAGTGCACTGTTAAAGTTGGTTTGCTAACTTGTTAGCTAGTTAGCCACACACCTGCAGCACATTAAACAGCCTGTGAACTTACCTGGGGGTTAGTTAGTGGGTTAGCCTCATGTTAGAAATAAACGGCAGCATTAAGATCGCATTCAGTTGATCAGTAATTTTCTGCCAGTTTCCTTCCTCTCCTGCCTAATTTGCAGCAACACTCCTCACTCTTACTCATTACTGCTAATGGATGTATACGTTTTATGCACTAATATCCTGCAGCGTTCCCATGACGACTTCTTTTTACGTTGCGTTCCCAGTCAGCCCGCCAACTACTGTCAATCAAAACTTTTGATTCCAGAGACACGCCCCTCCAGCCAGCTGAGGAGAAAAGGAGCATTTCTTACATTTTGCTAAAGAAATTTTTTTCCTTCCCTTTTTTTATTCCATTAAGAACGAAATTAATATTATATATTGCATAGCAGGGATGACTAAATGTGAATTAAGTTGAACTATCAGTTACAAGCAAAGGTACTGGTGTTAAAAAAAAAATACTTAAGTCCAAAGCAGTGGTCTCAAAAACTATTTATCTGTTAACACATTATCAATTGTGGCATTCAGTCAAAGGGGTCACAGAAATTTTTATCAGATACAAAACACTTTTTTTTGTTGTTGTCATTTTCATTTTTTCTGTTTTGTTGTTTTCTCATTTTAGGTTTTAAGTTTTCTTTTTCATCAGATGCTATGCCAGACAAAACAATGTCCACTGAGGTGCAATTACTGCCATTTCTAGACGACTGATTAAATATCGATGAATACATTTTTAATTGGTTAAATTTTCAATGGCCATTAATTGATTAATGATTAATCTTTGACATCCTTAATTTAGTTTTTTTTTGTCCCTATGCCATTTTTTCATTAGCTTGTTTGCGATCAGATAGTCCTATTGGCTACAAAAATGCAGATGAATGGTTTGGATATTGAGTCAAATTATACTCAGTACTCAATTATGATTTTAAAAGTAACTGAGTAGATTGCATAGTGTAATGCATTCTTAAGTACGAGGGGAAAGTACACACTTGAAAATCTACTCATAGAGGTAAAAGTACCAAAAAAAACTACTTAATTGCCATAATTTACTTAATACTTTATAATACCTTTTTTATTAACATGAAGAAACAATACATTACATGATCAAAAAAAACATTTTATTGAATATTAATTTGTGGTAACAAAAGTTGTTGCAAAATGTTTAAATGTTTTTTTGTTTTTTGTTTTTTTGTTTGTTTGTTTTTTTCTTTTTTTCTTAAAATGTTCTGCAATGCGCTGTAAGGTACGTTTTCTCTCACATGGTGAGTGTGTCAGAGGAGTTACCCAATCAGCAGCATGTGCACAAACACAGCCATATTAAAAAGCATTGTGGTGCACTATACACAACCGGGTGCTCAATACACCACATTTCAGTTTAAATAAACATTTAAATAAACATTCAGGGCTGATTGTGGCCCAAATTATCAGTAAGCATAATCCAGGCAGCAATCCCAGATCTTCCAAAGGGTATTTGACAAACCATTTAGAAATAAATAGACATATTTTTTTTGTGACAGGGTTACAGAATATGCTTCAAATGACAAAGATAGAGTATTACAGAGGAATCGATTAAGAGTCAACAAAAAGGCGAAGAAGTAAAGACCAAGGAGGGGAAACAACCCCTTTCTACATTAGGGGTGCCTTTTCTTCCATTTTATCCATTTCACAGTTTATTCATGGGCTTAAATTGTCACACATGGATGCAGCTGCTGTCCTTTGCAGCTCACCGCAGGTGACTTGTGAGTCTCTGTGAACAAGGGAGGCCTTTCAGGGCATTGTGGGTGAGGAAAATCGAATGGGTTTTCATCAGAAACAAGTGGACAGGCAGCCGAAGGCAGAACAAAATGTTTCCACCGCGCGACTTGCTGTCGAAGAAAATGCCAAAACCCGCAAAAACCACAATAAGTAATATGGTAAAAAATCACAGCGACTCTGGAGGGGACAGAAAGAGGAAAAAAGGGAACCACATTCTTCTATTAGATTTGCCAATGTGCAATGTGTTGTTTAAAAATGAA
>JAJHUR010106787.1:7116-22542 GCA_027495735.1 Lutjanus campechanus
TGATGATGATGATGATGATGATGATGATGATGTCTCCGGTTCCTGCTAATAAGGTTCATCTCCAAACCAAACCCTTCCCCTCATACACACGCTCTCACATGCACGCACACATACACGCACATACACTCACACACACGGAGGCGTGCGACCGCGGTCGACACTCCCGACGTAGCTACACAACATGCTCTACACATTACCCATAGTAGAGAAGAAAACAAAAAAAGAAACTCTATTCCCACTGAAATGAAATCTCTGCACATACAGTAACGCTACATCTCCTCTTTCTTCTTCCTTCTTCTCTTCACACTGCATCTGTATGCAAGACCACAAGCATGGTGCAGTTTCGGGCGATGGACGGAGGGCCACTCCTCAGCCTCAGCTGGTGACCCTCGCTATCGCCTGTCACTGTAGCTGCCTTGTTCTGGCTCCGCCACCCACCGCAGGTCCCTGGCACGCCCAGATGGATAACGCCCAGCTGGCGGGCGGGGCGGGGAATGTGCGTAACGACTGACCGGAGGAGGGGGCGGGACCTCAGCAGTCAAACCGCATCTCCAGTGAATCGTCAAAGCCCCTGTTGTCGTGTCCCGCCCCCGACAGGAAGGTGGCCGTGACGGGGGCCCCCGTTGCCGTGGTGACGTTGAGAAGGGTGTTGCCGGGGGAGCTGGTGGCCGGGCTACGGAGGGCCGCCGCGGTGATACTGGTGAGGTTGATGCCCAGCGTGAGACGAGTCTGTTCCAGAGCTTTCTCTGGCACGGCGAAGGCCTCCAGCTTCTTCTCTCCGTTGGCCATGTAGGAGTTCTGGCAGCCGCGGCAGATACAGTCCAGACACGCCTACGAGAGACAAGCATGATTAATAACAACATTAGAGCCGCAACAATTTATCAATTAGTTGAAAACTTTAAAATTTACTGCCAACTATTTTAATAATCAATTGGTCTGAGTAATTGTTTAAGAAAAGCATGTTTGATGAGAGAGGGAAGCATTAAGGAAACAGGCAGATTATTATTAACAGTAAACTAAAATATTATTTATATATTTTCTACTCATTTTGAAAATAGTTTAGCCTTCATGAGGTGGTTAGAAGGCCCCAAGAGTCCAAAAAAAGTTCCTGCACACTTGCTTTTTCCTTTAAGTTACAAATTTATCTGCAAAACTCCAAAGCAGAGTTTAGCTCAACTGTCTGACTTTTGAGTCACAATTTCAATATTAAATCAAGAATGATCGATGATCATGACCGATGATCTGTTGATCTTTACACATCAAGACTCAATAGTCTAACAACAGCACCGCCATTAATCGAAAATCAGACTGTGACCTTAAATTTGAAAGTCAAATCGAATCATGGATGTGGACAATATTTACACCCCTAATTCTGAATAACATATAAATCTTAATGTTGCTGTTAATTAAGAAATGTTAATTAGTTTTCTTTGATTTTATGGTGCCAGTTTTATCTGTGTGTGTGTGAGGTTCTAACGAAAAGAAAAATCACTCTGAAAGTTGCTGCTGTTGTTTAAAAGGTTTGGGAACCAGTACTTTGGCAGTGTAACTTCCCTAACAGCCAAAGCTCTTTATGACTGTGTCAACAATATTTCAACTTCATGCAACAATCCCAAAGAAACAAATGGGTCATAAAACTACACTGCGATGTAAACAAACACAATCAGTTAAATGTAATGAGCCCCCAGGTGGACATTTAGTTTGTTAGTATATGTGTTGTGAGTCATTTAGATATAGATTTAGATGTATTTCCTAACATTAACAGTTGTGAGAGCAGCATCAGCTGAACGCTGGATGACACAGCAGACTGTGGGGGAGGTGGGCGGGGGGGTTGTGTTGTAATTAAAGAAGCTTGGGCAGGATCAGTGTTGTTCTCACCTTGCGGTTGGAGTAGCAGGGGCAGCGCTGCCCCCTACAGGTCAACACCGAGGGGTTCTGTGTGGCTCGCCCGCACTTACAGCCCTTCTTCTCCACGGGCTTCTTATACAGTGGCTTTGAGGGGCTGGGTGGGTGTGTCAGGGGGTGCGCATGGGGGTGTGGGGGTACTCTGTCACGAGGTTGTGCGCGGGGCTTGGGGGCCCCTTGCCTGGCCTTGGTGTAAGCCTTCTTGGGGCCACCATGGTGCTCCACAGTCTTTTTCAGGGCCTTGTTGGTGACGAGCACAGTCTTGCCCACCTTGGGGGGCCCGCCGTTAGGCACCGGAGCCAGGTGTGGGTGGGGCGGGGCTGTGGGGAACTTGGGCTCCTGTTTGGTTGTGGCACCGGGGTTAGGGTGATGTGGGGAGCTGTTGGCACCGGGGGGAGGCCCTCGTAAGAGGCTGGAGATAGGGAGGGGCTGCACCTTCTCACTGTCGCTCTCTGAGCGGGAGCGTTTGCGGTGGTAACGAGGGGGGACGTGGGGGATGACCGTGGAGGGCTGAGGGGGAGGCTGCAGGGAGGGCTGTGGGTGAGGTTGGAGGGGCCGAGGGCTGTTCTCTGAGGGGAGGGAGGGGATGAGGCGGGAGGAGTCGGGGCCAGATGGGCAGTGAGGCCCGTTGAGGCTGGACTGATGTACAGAGGGGGGACAGTCAGGCTGGGGGGTGGGCTCGGGGGTGGGGTCGGGGTCAGTGTCCGTCTCCAGAGTCCTGAGCACCTCCTCAACACTCAACAACAACGGTCCCCCGCCATGTTTCAGGTCGTCCCCGAAAGTGCTGATGTCACAAAGCCCCGCCTCCCCGGTCCCTGTGACGCTCACACACACGGGAATCTCCTCCGAAAAGCTCTCCTGCTTTGAAACACCTCCGCCCGTTTCTATGGTGATGGGTTGCAGAGCATCTGAACTAACCAGGCCGTTACAATCATGCAGCCCATTTACACTGACGGGGCTCGGCTCCTCCGCCTTGAGCTCCTTCGTGGGTGGAGCTTCATCGGGCTGCAACAACTCCGACGTGGAGGCCGTCTGCGACACACCAACTGGATCTGTAATGTCCTCCACCTCTGGCTCGCTCTCAGCCAGCGTCAGGCCCTCGTTGAGGATGGCCTGGAGGTCGGGCGAGTCGCTGGCGGCGCTGGCTATGTGCGGTGCGAGCGGAGACTGGGTGATGTAGAGACAGAGCTTCCTGTAACAGTGGACAAGCAAGGAGAGCTGCCGGTTTTCCTCAAAGCGGGAATAGTCCTTACACCAACTACAGGACGGCTTCAGCTGCATCCTCTGACCTTTACAGCCTCGACAGACGTAGTGCTGACATGATGAGTCGGTGGGAGCGATGGGGTCCTGCAGCAGGTTACCTGAACAGAAGACAAAGAGCAAATATGCAAAACAAATAAGCAACACAAGTATACAAGGAAGCAAAACAATGTACTGCTGTAGACAGGGTCTGCAGAAAAATGTAGAGTCAAAATATCACCTTCTCCAAACTAACCAAACTCTATAGGCAAAATCAACAAATTTTCCTTATACAGAACAATGGAGATGCCAGTCCACTGCTGCCTCGATCAGTAAGTTTGTTTGTGTTATTGTGTGACTTTAATGAAACCCAAACTGTCTTTTTAAAACACAGAAGTCACACAACAAAAATTAAAACTAATAGATCGAGGCAGTGTTGGGCCCAAAACTCCTGTATTCTGCATGGCAAAATTGCCAGTTTCACCCATGGAGTTTGGTTGGTCGGGTTAGGGTTGAGTGATATTTGGTTTTTATAACAAAGTTGTCAAAAAAGGCTGTCTGACAGCAAAGTAGAGCGGCAAAAATATTCTGAATAGAGCGTGCACTGCACACTTAATTGCTATATTATTGAAAGTGCAACATTAAAATTGCAGAACCAAATTGCAAGTTTTGATTGCAGGAAAAATGTGTGAGAAAACAGCATTATAATGAGGTACCACAGTGCTGCATAGATCTCCTTCCTTCAAAACCAGGAAAAGACACACACATTACATTATCAATATTATATCAATATATTGCCCAGACCCACATTAAATAATCTTAAATAATCCTTTTAAAATTATTTAGGATTTACACTCCATAGTTTCCTCATTTGCTGTGTGTTGATAGCTTCCTCAACTGATATTTGTAAACCTGAGTGGTGCCTGGCAACTTGCCAGACTGAATGACAACCGCTCTTTGAGAGGGGCTTCCTTAGCAACGCTGGTCGCTAGGGAGTGCAGCTGCAGATAGGAGAAAAGGATGAAGGTGCATTCATGAGAAACAACCGACCTTACACACACTCTGCACTGCCTGTCTGATAAATCCCACGTAACTGCAGAAAGCCTATATTTAACGCGATGTATGGACTGCCTTCGTATCGATCTATTATTTATACAGTCGAGGTGGAGGAGCAATCAATATCTGAGTGTAATGAAGCTCCTCTTCTTTTCAGTACTCCTGCAATCACAGCAACACAAATATCTCCTTTACCTCAGGAGGTATTCCCTCCATATATCCACTTACTGTGGCTAAGGGTGAGTTAATGCATTATGTATGAGCAGTGAAAACTGTGCATTGAATATATGACCAAAATAAATCAAAGATGACGTTTATTTATGACCTAACACAAGCAGACTAACCGCAGAAAGGCTCTCATGCTTGAATTACAGCCTATTACAGCATATTTTATCTTATACACTAGCAGCCACTGATATTTAAATTTGGGTATGAACACTGAAGCATTCCCTCGCTTTTCCTCCACTTCTTTTTTATTTTTGTCCAGATATTTTACTGTGTTGTGTATTTGGGGATGAGGGGGGTGAGAAAGAGATTAGGTGCATAATATCCTGTATGTGGAAGGGCTGTTATTCAACACGATAAACAGAGAAACGCCCCGATGCTGCCAAACAGCACACAGAGGGGGGTGTGTCATGATGGGTGTAGCTGTGAATTATGATGCGTTCACTGCGCTTCGGAAACTACACTTCCAGATTGTATACAAGTCTAATTGATCAAACCTATCTTCTCTGAGCTTATGGAGAAAGGCCCATTTCAGAATATTTTTATGCCTTTGGGTCATTATTATCGATGCATTACGTGTAAGCTGCATTTGACTGTTGCAGGTGGTTTGGGTCACAATAATTATCTTATTCCTTTTTAGGCAAGCTGAAATAGTATGACATGATATTTTTAAATCTTATCTTAAACCCAACATTAAAAAGTCCAATGCAACCACAAACATTTCCTATAAATTTCTAACAAGTTTTATTTCTTAATATCACATTCTTTAAAAGTCTATGTTACTGTTGGTATTTTATTCTTGTGCATTCTCTGCACCTTTATTTACCAGATTGCATTCAATTGTGCTGAATCGTGTAAACCTCAGCTTAACTTTCAAAAGAAAAAAACTTATTTGCTTTATTTAAAATGCACATGGTAGTAGATTATGAAATCATGGTAGGTTTTGCATGATAATAACAAACTAACTGGTCTCTATAACTGCAAATATAAATGCAGTAAAGCAAAATATACAGAATTTCCCTATAAAAAATTCAGATTTGTAGTGTTAAGTTGCATAAATAGTCACAACACATCATTAGGCGCATCATGTTGCATAATTTTTAAATGTATCATTCATCCAGAGAAAAGTGATGCATTCTTATGTGAAAAAAATGAAAAGATTAAAAAAAAATACTTGTATTGTACACTAAATGTAATAAATATGTTAATGCAAATGGTCACAAAGAAATCCCAACATAAACCAGTTCATGACATTACTTTGAAGCACTACAGGATGAGAAAAAATAAATAAATAAATAAATAATACAATATTATTTAGCCTCGACTAGATATGAAAACATTTTTACATTTCGTTTTACGGGTAGGACTCTGTGTATATTTAATCTGTTTTCTTATTCAGACTTAATATACAAATATACTTCACTTTATTCATGTTTTTTTTCAATTTAATTATTTATAATAATTAAACATGTGGTAACAGTTTACTGTTCCAGTAATCCGATATAATTTTGGACAATGAAGTTTAACCTTAAAAAAAAAACATCAGCCGAGCCCGAGTCAAGACTATGGAGATCTGTAATGCTATATTTATGTGGCATAAAGTGGTTTTGTAGATTCAGCACACCTGTTTGTGTCTATAAACAATGTTGTTAAAATGACTGTAAATCCCAGTTTAACTGCATTTTTGTTCATTTACACAATAACTTTTGTTTTACAAATACTAACACACTCATTCGTGAATGTGAGGCATGACAAATTTCTTCTTCAACATCACTTTACACCCTGCAATTAGTTTCCACAAATGTCACAGTGCCGATTCAGATATTTCCGACTGCACTTGAAAGCAGCATTTTTTAAAGGTTCGCTCCCACTGCGAGCACAGCTGACAACAACGCACGTTACCGATAACATCTCCCATTAATACACCGCTTCACACGGGTCTATTGTTATCACATTAAGAAAAATAAATAAATGAATAACTTACCACAGACCAAGCAGGACAGGGACTGTCGGAAAAACGGCAGCAGCTTGCAGAGCTCCGCCAGGGCCCGGGGGTCTCGGGGGTCGCACTGCAGCACCGACCGGCTCGCAGACACGTACAGAGAGGTCGCATTCACCGGGTTCATCTCAGCCAACTGTCCCGGGGCTCCGGTCCGTTAAAGATGTAGTAATTGGTTAAAAGTCACGATAATAACACAAACAAACTAACCGATGGAGGCAGCGGCGGAGCAGCGACTCCCGTGTTGTTCTGCAAGCTACAATTACAGTTTTTCTCTGAGCAGTCTGGTGGCTTTGAAGAGAGCATAGATGGATGCAACTGCCTCAGATCCACGTCGGTAAATCCCACATATATAACAGTCTGCGCAGGGAGCAATCGAGGTTACTCATCCCAAGTCACATCCAATCCATCCTCAATGTGGAGCTCTGAAAGTACTGCCGCTTCTCACACAGAGGCCGAGCATGCATATAAACGTCGGTTCATCCAAGTCGGTTCGGTTTGTTTCCATACAATCCACCGTGAGTTATGATTAGAGAAAAAAGCATCGCGTGGCGATCTTTTCCTCCATCAGTGGCCTCTTTTTTAAACGTTAGTTACAGCTGGTTAGCTAGCGGCAGCAGCAGATTCAAACAGGGGCTTTCGTGACAAAGTGCTCCGCTTTGCGATGCTTTCCCCCGATAAATCCATAGTCCGCTCCATATGCATGCTCGTCCCGGGTGTTCACGTCCATACCAGTGCTGGTATCACACAATGCATTTATTATCTGACACCGAGGCTGCAGCGGCGGCTCCTGTTTGGCTCGGCGGTGCAGCCCCAGCAGGCTCGTTATGGTTGTGTTATTGTTCGCGGAGATTCAAGGCGGCTCGAAAACAAAACAGGCCGCCCCGGCGTGAAAAGCTCCTCTGTGGAGGGAAACGACAACAGCTGCACGTCGATAAGATGGGAGACAGGTGATGGAGAGGAGGTGGTTATAAAAACAAAAAATATTTCGAAGCTCCGACGCTTCTGTCGGTGTAAAGAAAAATAAACCAGCCGAAGCACCGGGCTCTGGTGACAGTGCTAGCCGCCTGAGCTGCACCGGGAAGCCGGCTACAAAAGCAGGCCGCTTCCCTCTTCTTGGGATTAGCGGGAGTCTCTCGCTCTCGTTGGTCGCCTCGGTGGGAATGTAGCAGGAAAACCGAGGGTTTAGGCGATATTATGTCCTCCTGCAGCTTTTAGTAGATCTCTACGGTGTCAGTGGAGGCCGAAAGTGAATTAAATCCCTATTTGTGTACCTTGCTATCGTTAGCCGCCGAGTATTCCTCATACCTCCCGTCGCTTTTCCACACACAAACAAGGGGGCGCTGTGGCTCAGGTCTCGCGAGAACACACGCAACGCGGTTAATTTAAAAAAAACAATGGTGGTGGTGTTTAGAAGGGAACCTCAGACCTGCGAAAGATCTCGCGAGAATGATCATTCTAACCCAAACCATGATCCTTTCTTAACCTTAACCAAGTGTTTTCTGCCTCCAAAGCTATCAAGATCTTAACCACAGCGTTTTTACATTTTAAAAGATAACTTGTTTTGTACAAGGTGCACATTAAACAAACAACGCGTACAAATCTCGCGAGAGTTTTGCAAATAAAGGGTTGCCTGTGGATGCGTACCGAAAAGTACATCCAAGGCGGTGGAAGCCCATTTCCGCCGTTAAAAGAAATAATTTCCAAATGGTAAATCATTATTATGAGATGAAAAGTCATAATCGTAAAATAAAAATAGAAAATTATTAGATTAAAAGTCTTAATTGTAAGATTAAAAAGTCGAAATTATGATGAAAAATTGTGAAAAGTTGAAAAGTAGACAGAAATGTCTGAATTATGGGTTTCAAAGTTTTTACTGTGAGGATGGTGGAATGTGCAAAATATTGACCAAAAAAATTGTATAATTTATGAAGAATATGTACAAAGATAATAATCCAAAAATTTGGTTAATGCAACACACTGAGACAGTTTCTTTGTTCAGTGTAACTGTAAACTGAATATTACTCAAAACAACAAAACGCAGTTGTTATTGTAGTAGAACAAAACAAGTAATTTCTTGACACCAAATTCAGCTTTAAAGACGTAACATTTTGTGGACTGAACCAAATTAATTTGTTAATAATTAAAAAATAATTAGTTGATAAGTAAAACCATCCCATTTGATATACTGGCACAGAAATAATAACACATTTTAACAAATGTATGTGAAACTTTCCTTATGATTAATGTTGAAATATTTTATTTTATATTTTATTTTATATCTAATAAAGCAAATGATTGCAAAGAGACTATCAACATCTATAATGCCATATTTACGTGACCCTGTTTTCTTATATTCACTTTATCTTATTAAACTAATAATTCACATGCATAAGGTCATTAATTATTTTCAAAAACAGCCCACCTGTTTGTGTTTAAACCATCTTGTTGAAATGATTATAGGTTTGAATTGCCTTTTTTGGACTGTTATACAATACCTTAGCATTTAGAAATGCTGTCGCAATATACCCCCTCATTTATGAATGTATCATATGTCAAGTTGCTCAGTCACCGTTTTCACTATTAGATTGCACCATCAAGTTAGTTTCACAACTTTCACAACCGTCAGATCACATTTTCTGTGAAAACAGTTTAACACCTCTTTCAAACCAGGCGGGTAAAAAAACACAACAACAAACAAGTTATTAGTTTAGTTTGAATTCTCATTAGAAAATGAAATAACAAAAAACCAACATGGAATATAAACAAACCGAGGGTTAAAGTCTGCAGTTGAAACATTTCCACACATCAGGGTGGCAGCATGGAGCAATCCAGTTAAGTAATACATCATCATAATCACTCTGTCATAATCTAATAATAGCATTCATATTTATAACACCTTAGTAATTATTTTTTCTGGAGCTGTCATGCATTTTCTGTGCTACTTTATCTGTTTGTCTTTATGTTGAATGAGGCCACCCGATAAGCCTTTATGTTTTTTTAAAATCCTTTGTATATTTTATTTTCTTATGTGCAACAAAAGTAAATAAAATAAATGTAATATGATAACAAGTAGATACTTTTAGTGTTACATTTACATTCACAGTCGCCCTTTTGGTCTGGTGGTGTGTAATTCTGGTTGAGAATAAATTCCTTTAATTTCAGAATCAGTCTTATAAACCAGATATGTCTCAGTGTCGACGTAGTGCAGTTCAGAGCTGAAACCACAGTGAGGTGCTGTCTGAGAACAAGCAGGCTGAACAAAGGAGGAGGGAAAAGGGGAACAGAGAACTTATCAAGGAAGTCTTTGGTAAGTTCTGGGTATCTGTTAAAAAAAAAAAAAAAAATAGCTCCACACCCACACAAAGACACACTAAGAGGGAAGACGACACACCAACATGATGCAAACACACTGATACCATCTATCAATGCACCCGCCTCGCGCTTATCTCCTTTATCCTTCCTCTTTTTTGTTCTCATCATTACTGTGGTCACACACTGAGGCTTGAGGCTGCTGACCAGCCGGGACTTTCCACTCTGAGGGGTAAAAATACCTCACATTTCCCTCTATATGTTGCTTTTGCATTCAGTCACAGCTGTATGCATTTTTCAAGCAAAACAATCCCCCAAATCCTCAAGTTTTAGCTTCTCAAACATGAGAATTTGTTTGAGTTTTGGACTTTTGGTCGGACAGAACAAGTAAACTGAGGACGTGAATGTGGGTTTGGAGAAATTGTAAATCAATCGACTAATGGAGAAAATAATCAGCAGATTAATCAATAATTATAATAATCATTAGTTGCAGCCATACACTCAATAAATATATATATATTATTAAAAGATTAAATTGATCTTATTTAATCTAATTACACTGGAGTTGATAAATTAGCTGTGATAAGTCTTTGAACCCAGTTCAACAAACAGAAGTGATACAGACAGAAATCCAGGCTTTTGGTTATTTTCCTAATTCATGTTGAACTAAAATGTAATAAAAGCATCTATTTTTAAGATCCAGTGTGTAAGATTTAGGGGGTATTTATTATCAGAATACAGCAGAAATAGAATATACACTGCCTGGCTAAAAATATTGAACTAAATGATTTAACTAATCAATTAGCCTAGTTAAGAGCCCTCCAATGGATAATTACTGCAGTGATTAATATGTTTCTGCTGTCAACAAGTTATTTAACCCAAACTGATGCAGTGAGCAGCTTCTCATTTCGTCAGAAGACACATCCTGATGTTTCTCTGTTTCAGAAGAGTCAAATTATTGACCTGCATCAAGCAAAGAAAACAACTAATGAGACTGATGAAACTACTGAAACCGGGTTAAGAACTGTCCAACACATTATTACAACCTGGAGGAAACTCAGGGGACTAAACAGCTGTTTACATCAGTGGATTTCTTTTTCTTCCCTGATGAAACGAACATATTCCAAGATAACAATGTCAGGATCCACGGGGCGGTCCGACTCTCCCATCATCAATACAAGATCTTGGTGAAAAATTAATGCAACTCTGGACAGAAATAAATGTTGTGACACTGCATAAGTTTATCGAAACGATGCCAAGGTGACTGTAATCAAAGTTAAAGGCGATCCAACCAAATATTAGAGTATGTAACTTTTTTTTTTTGACCAGGCAGGATATTATTCAAAAGTACGTTTTTCTTTAGTGTTTGAACCAAAGCTGTTGATGGTTTTCTGCAATCAAAAACATGAATTTTCACTTATAAAGCCTTTTTTTTTTTATTATCAAAGACTTGCATAGGCTACACATGTTTTAACAACCAACTCCTCTTGATGAAGACCATGAGATGTGGGAAAAGCTAGTAAGCAAACATCTGACTACAACTCTAAAGGGTCAGAAACGTGGTGTGAATATTTCGGATGCGGCTGCATTCCATGTAAGTGAGTAATTCCTCTTTTACGGTTTTCAGCAGCTTCTCACGCCAACATGACTGTTGTTGAGGTTATTATGGTAACAGAGGATGCTAAGAATAGTTTGTCAGTCTATGAAGGTTATTCATAGTGCGTCTCCGAGTTTGAGTGATTCCCCTCTTCTTACTCACACAAAATAAGAAGGAGCTTGAGCTGTTCTGGTGTCCTGCCCACTGAAATAACTCATAATTGTTAGTGCTGGCAATGAGGTCATTAAATCATTCATTAGATAACACGCTGTCTATGTCAACATACTTGCAGGGTTGACACACATTTCCAAAATGTCAAAACTTTTCAAGGAACCATGATAAAACAATTCTGTGACCATTCACAGCCTATTTGTACACGATCAGAGCTGTGTTATACGGGCCTGTTCCTGCACTACAATAATCATTTTTGTATTACAATTTGAATTTTTACTGAAAAATTTTTATAAAATTGTGATTATGTGACATTTGTTGGGGTCTGTACCAAACAAACTTGTTTTCTTTCACCTGGAAAACAAGAGCTTTAGGTCAGGACATCTCTACAGCTCTACAGAACTGGACACCCAATAGACTGATTTGTAATGGATTACTGTTTACTTTTGGATTACTCAAAAGCATTAAATGTATATAAATGCGTCAGAGCCACATTTTAACTTCTTGAAACCAATAATTGTAAATGTTCCCTTTTAATTTAGCCTAAACTAAGATGAAAAGTAAGATTTTTTCCCCAATCAGACAACATGGACTTATAGTTGTACTTAGGCTCTATTCAGAGGTGGAGTTGTATTTAGGGGTTGGGGTTAAAAAATACGGTTACTGGCAATATTTGTAATTTGGCGAAGAAGTGTCGCACAAATGTACATATTTACGGACTTTCTCAGTTAACCTGGTCCATGTCCGTTCAGCTCACAAAGGAGCAGCAGGAAATGCGTAGGATGAAATGTGATGCTACCAAGAGGACCAATCAAAACTCAGCGCAGACGACCCTCGCTTAAATAGCAAAGCTGGTGAGGGCAACACGTTACAGTTTAGACTCGAGCTTTGGCTGACGTTAGCACGCCTGCAGCTAACGTTGACATTAGCAGTGTAACTTTAAGTGAGACATTGACAACTTCATTCTGGGAATCAGGCTAGCTGGTTGGATAAGTTGATGTTGGAGATAACCAGACTTTTTTCACTGTCTTGGTTGGCTTAGCATTTTTACAAACGTCAACCAACACAGATTTATAGACCCTTTTACAGCCAACGTCATCGAAAAGCTGCGTGTTCATTTCCGCAACAGAAGTAGCGGTCCCTCACGGTAATCCTGACGAGTTATCAAGCTACAAATGTTGAATTAGATGTTTTACCAGCACCAAAAATCACCAAAATGTCTGTTTGTTGTGTATATGATACATCAGAATCGATATTCCACTGGTCGACTTGAGTTGTGCAGAATTATGACAGGATCACGACCAATTCCAGGTACCGGTATCCGTAAGGGTGGAACTTACCATTAGGCAAAGGTCAGCAATGTCTTAGGCCTCAAGCTCCCAAGGGCCCCATAAAGCAGAAAGTATTTTAATTATAAATTCATACAATAAAATGACATTGGAAGTATTGCAGGTGGGTTGTGAAGAGCCACATGCATGTCTTTGTCTTAGGCCCCAAAATGACTACATCTGGCCCTTGTATCGGTATATATAAGTTGTTGCAGTTGAGTTTGGATTTAAGCATCTGTGAAATGTGACTGTCGGATAACCGTAAACCTGAGAAACGGAAGCAACGGATGAGTCCTGCTACAACATCACATTGGACCTGAACATATATGGACATGATGGACAAACTCTTCTACCCTCTGGGTCTGTGAGTGAGTCTCTGTCCCCGTCACCGCAGCACACTTATTTCCATCCTAGCAACATTGCTCATGACAAACTCAGCTTCCTCTTTTTTCGTGTGAAGCCGCAGTTTAAAAGATGACACCTCTCTGGTCCATCCATCATTGGACTTCAGTCAATAACTGAGTAAAGAAGCTGTTTCCAGAGTCAGTGTTTGGTGCCGTGCAGCGTCTGAAGATGTGGACGAGTCTCTCTGCCAGCCGCTGGATTTGTCTGCTCGCCCTGGTTGTGGTGATGCTCGTCTCTGTGTCACAAGGTAAAACTGAACTCATGCTTGAATGTTGTCTGTGAACGCACCAGATTTTGTCTTCCAGAATTTGAACCCCACACAGCTTTTTGTAACAACAGAAAATAAGGATTAAATTATTTGTTTTCGTCAAAGGGCTGGATTTGTTATTTCAACTTCAGTCAGTCAATCAATAGAAATAATAGACAACTATTCTTATAATTGATTGTTTCTATGATCTTTTAAAGCAAAAATGACAAATATTTGTTGGTTCCTGGTGCTTGAATGTGAGAATTTGATTCTTTTCTTTGTCATACATGAGAAACTGAATATCTTTGATTGTCGGTCAGACAAAACAAAAAACAGAAAAATGTCAAATTCATCGAGCTTCAGGACATTATGACAAGTGTTTTTGACTACTATGAGAATAATGAAAACCAGAAGGGCACTCGGAGACCGCAGACCAACTCCACGGCTTAATGTCTTACCGCGCAATGTTAACAAAAGTAAAAAATAATCACAGCCCCATGATTTTGATCCACATCAGAATTTAATGGGTCCTTCCTTTGTCTGTGTCACACTTTTCCAACAACTCTCATGAATATCGGGTCGGCAGTTTTCCTGTGATCCTGCGGACAAACAGACAAACAAACAACATGGAAACATCACCTCTTCGGTGGAGATCAATAGCTGCAGCCCGAACAAAAGGGCACTTACAGAATGAAAAAACACTGACAAGAAATTCCCCCCCAAAAAATCTAATCAAAATCAAAAATGGGGTTCAATTTAATGACAGTGATTAGGGATTAATGTGACTGTGATGCCTTTTCAGGATTAAGATCTCACAATTTTAGAAAATGCTAACAATTGCATGAGAGTCTTGCAGTAATAATATCTCATGGGTACCTCCCAGTGCATAAAAGGTCACTCTTACTTTAGTGATGTAGTGCTGAATGATGACGGTGTTTTCTCTCTTTCTGTGTGGGTGGTGTTGCAGTGGATTCCTACGTCCCAAACTTTCTAGCTTTGCCCTGCTGTCACAACGTCAGCTCCAGGAGGATCGGGAGGATCAAGGGGTGTTACGAACAGAAACCACGAGAAGACTGCGACCAGCACGCCCTCCTGTAAGCACGGCGCGCTTTGAACGCTCTCTCCACTGTTGGCATCAACCTGGAACATAAAAACATACTGTATTACAACATTCTTGAGCTTCATTTACGTCTAATTTGACTGCACGAGCTGCTGTATTCTCTTTACAAGTTAAAAATAAATTCAAATTAACCAAACATTCAGGTAAAAAAATATGCCTCTAACTGTTTTGTGTCTCTGTTTTTCCAGGATTATAACCAAGAGGAACAAAACATGGTGCATCAATCCAGCTGCTGACTGGGTCAAAGACATGATTGAGAAGGTGAGAATCAGACATCGATCAGTCTCACAAAACAGCAAATGAAATGAAGTCTAGATTCATGAATAGGCAGATTATCCTAAGTAATAATTTAGATTAAAATAAATCACTATTGTCCATCAGTGTCTAGTCAGCGAAAGCACCTGTGCTAAGTTTTGAGAGACTTTTCACACCGTGATACTAATACTTTTACTAAAGTTAAGTATCCCAATACTTTATCCGCATCACTGCTGTTCTAACAAGACCTGCTAATTACTCAGGTACAAACATAATTAGGAGTTCACCTGTCGAAAAGTACTCATGTGCTCTTTTGGAGATCATTCATTCAGCGTGATGACTGTAATCCTTTCAGAATAAAACAACCTGCTTCCTTTAAAAGTAAGAAGTTCAACCTAATAACATCTGGTTTTTAATAAAAACCAAATTGAGGTGGTGAAAAACACTGACACACGTTTGTGCAGAATCTGATCGCAGCGACCCCAACTGGTGGGTTCAAGTATAAATAAACAGATCAAAGAGTCAGTTTCTCAGGACATCAGATTAAGAAGCATTTCCTGTTTTTTT
>JAJHUR010106788.1:0-11485 GCA_027495735.1 Lutjanus campechanus
TTGTTTCCCACTGTTAGACTCTTAGTAGACTTTCTTAAAGGCTAATAAGGGACACATTATAACAGAACTATACCGTTAACTAAAGTAAAAAACAACGACAACAACATTTAAAAACAGTATGCTAACCAGATCTACTAGTCTAAGGCTAAAATTTAAAGGTAGAGGAATATTTTGTCAATGGGTGATGCAGAGATGGAACATATTATTTTTCAGTTTTTGTCTAATATGATAGAAAGTACGGCTCAATATGTCTTGTTGGTGTACTGTAAAATAAAGTGTGATCCAAAAAGATTAAAAGACCAGAGAAAAAGCATTGTCCCATCAATCATTTGTTCAGTTTTGAAGGTTTCGACTTTTATGTTTTACAAAGTCTTTGACTGATTGAACACCTCCCACTCATGCCATGCCCTCTCATGCAGACTTTTGTAAATCTAAATGTTTGAAGATTACAGTGTTTAGAAAGTTGTGTTCTCTGCAGTGAGAGCGGTGCCTCATTACTCTCTGCCTTTCTCTCTGATGACCTTATTTTCTCTAAACTGTAATTCAGAGGTCTTGAGTTAAGTGGCCTTTTGATCTAAATGATGTTATTAATCAGCACCCAGAGGAGAGGGACCACTAATGACCTTTATAATGAGAAGGCCAGAGTCAACAGGCTTCTTCTTCTTTCCTCTTCACCTCCTGCCGTGCACTCTCTCTCCTCAGCCACTGCTGTTTTGTCCTTTCTAGCCCTCGTATCCTCTCTGGTCTTGTCTCCTCTTAGAGGCTGTGTTTTTTTTCCATTTACCATCTATTAAACAGTGCTCCTTCAGGTGTAGGTGCACCTTCATGACCTGACGATTTTCCCTCTGCTGATACCTTTATGCAATTACTGCTCACTTCTGTATCTCACCTACAGAACAGGTTTGTAATTACCCTCCAGAAGAACACATTTCTCCAAACATTTTCTTACCTGACACCACTAAGGATAAGGTTTGGTTAGGTTTATGCTCTAAAACAATGTGGTTATGGTTTAGGGAAATGTAACACTCTGCCGATTTTGTGGCTCTGTAACAACAGATGGACAAGAGTTATAATTCCTTCAGCTGCCAGAGGTTGTTGGCATGAATACAGATGTCTTAAATGTGCAGCATCCAATGTGGCTCTATTTCCTGGGAGGACAGTCTCCGCTTGTAAAAGGCCATGTCCGGGTGCCTTTATGAGATGCAGTTTGTTAGAGTTTCATTCTTTGTGGGTAATATATGTTTCCATAAAATCCTTCCCATTTCTATTTTGTACATCAGTGCAACTCTTTTTGTCATTTTCTGTCAGGTAAATTTAAGGTGAAGGTCATTAGTTCACTATTGTTCATTATTATTAAGTTATTCTTAGACTTCGTTGACTTATCTTCAGTTTTATATTATTTTCTGTTTTTGGTCGCAGTTTGTTTAGGTTTCAGCAGCAAGTGCTTTGGGTTCAAATAGACTGATGATCATGTGTTACAAAGATTTTGTGAAAGAAAGAAGATGTGAAGAAAGATTTCTGCCAGTTAACTTCCATGAGGAGGTGTTCCTGCCTGCACACCTGTTCCTCTTCCCCCATCAAACCCTAACATCACCAGCAGCCACTTTATTGCCTTTTGCTGATTGCCTTCAAGGTGACGCTGTGACTTCTTATGATTGAGATTTTAATTAAATAATTCCCCTTTTAATTGGCCTTGAAGCAGCAAAAAATGTCTGCATTTAGGAGCTAACCCTGGGAGTCAACAGTCCATCATAGTGGCTTCTTTTTATCACCATAATTTTTAGCTCCCAATACAGAGAAAATGTCTCAATGACATGTTTTAAACAGATTTCAGGAAGTCACATAGCCACACGTTCATAACAAAATCCCCAAAACAACAACAGATGTATCTCACAGTGCTCAGTGATAATTGAAATTTAGCTATACGCATAAAAAGACTATTAGAGAGTGCTGTTTAAAGCTGTTGTTTGAGCAGGAGCTTTGCAGTTGTGTGTGGAACGGAGAGCAATCTTGCCTCAACTTTAATTGGATTTTGTTACTTTTCGCTGCAGGTTTCCATCTGATTTATCAGCTTAAAAAGTATAGTGGGACTTAAACTGCTGTAAAACAAGGAAAAAACACTGAGTGCAATCAGTTTTCTCAGTCTTTAACATCACAAAAGGGAAATAACATTGATTTCAGGCATAAGATCAAATCAGGCATTGGATTGTACTTTACCTTTAGTAGATTTCTGTGTGCTGTTTATCTGCCACCTTTCTGCTCGTGTTGAGACTGGCTGAAAGAGTGGTGCAGCCTCAGTGGGACGATGTGGTTAAAGAAAAAATCAAAACGTGGGAGGAAAAGTCTGCCTGGAGGGTTAAGATTTAAATAGAGGCATGTCAAAGGCACATACACGCACACAGAAAGACAGACACAGTAGTATGTGGTTGCTTTTTTGGTTTTTAGAGTCAGAGTTCAAATCAAAAGGAAGGAAGGAAGAAGGAGATGGAGCCGACAGGCAACATTCATCACACAAGCTGTGATCTGCCACCATAAAAGACTGACAACACAAAGGAAGAGTAGGAGAAGAGGTCCTCTTTCTCCCCCGGCCATGCTCCTGTCCCCACATGGTTTCTATGGAAACCAAGCAGACGAGTGCTCAGAGTGACCCACCCAAAATCTCTGACCAGGAAACATTAGATAAGATGAAACTTCAGTGATCACTGTGAGGGAAATTTCAATTAAATTTGAGCTATTTCTTGGTTGAAATGGATTCGCTTTGCCCTGGAACATGATAGTATCTCCCTGCCGGGTGCCAGGTCAATACCACCAAACATCCAGCAGATATGAGCCCACTGTTACAGAGATCAAACACACATCTGACAAGACAGCACTCATTCAAGTCAGATTCAAGTCCCGGTTTTTAAATTTTAGATTTGTACGCTGACAATGCAGAGGATGAGGAAAAAAACACATTTTGATCGGCCTTTCTGCACAGCCAGAATCCACAAGTTTTAAGCTCATGGATCAGTTTTATGGATCAACTGAACCGCCGAAATGTGGGTGTGAGTCAACTTTTCAAACAAGACGACCGTGTCCCAAACAACCTTGACAAAAACAGAGAAAGGTAGCAATACTTTGTGCAATTCTACTATGAACAGAGAGAAGAAAACTATGGAGCAGCAGGTACTTCAAAGATACAGTACAGACAAGTTGTATCACAGCAGTCTCAAGACTGCAGTTTTAAGCTCAACATGTAAAATACTCCTCCAATAATATTAAAATTCACCAAAGTTTCTAGCAGATCTTTTCACAGTATTGAACTTTCTCAAACTGCAGATATCCAAACAAAATTTCCAACCAGTCATCCAAGAGTCTGACTGTTCAGGTAGTTCATCAGGCTTTTGTGAATGTAAATGACAACCGATCTGGCAGATTCGATTCTAAAGCTAGTCTGGGGTGGCCAATTTGGGGCAAAAAACGGGCTAAATCTGTGCAGTGCCCATCCACTTTCACAGTCTACAGTCATGCCAGCAGCACTGTGAGGCCGTATTTGGCTACACTGGTGCTTTAAGCTAAATGTTAAAGTCAGCATGCTATCAATGACAATGCTAACCTGCTTCTGTTTAGCAGGTATACTGTTTACCATGTTCATTGTCTTAGTTTAGTGTTTTAGCATGCAAACAGTTACTATTTAGCACTAGTGGAGTTGGAGCTGATGGGAGTGTCTTTTGTAGGTAGGTAACTAGTCTGGCCTTGCCAAACAAATTCATAAATGTGTATTAATCTGAAATCTCTAAGTTCATTTTTGGTTTCTAAGGAGCGTTATCATCGTTCACAGACTAAAATGCCTCAGAATGCAATTGGTTAGACTTACAACCAATTGGGGCAAAGAAACATGTGACACTGCAGTGCTTTGTCTGTTTTCAAGTAGGAAACAAAATGTACACCAAAGTACAACCACTAAAATATGTTTCTGAAAATATTTGAGGGGCCATGCTGTGACAGAATCTTGATCCATATTTGATCAGCACTGCCTAGTTTGACAGTTTGATGTGAGCCTGAGGCGCTGAGTTGGAGGGACCAGCTGACTGGACTGAATTGGACAGACCGACAACCAATCAGAGCAGTGAAATGTGTGATGTGACTTTTAAAATCTGGACCAGTCACATTCCTCTGTCAATCATCATGGAAGCAGGAGCCAGACATATCTGCCAAAGCAAATGAAAACATGAGCTCAGCAGAGCTTTGTCTGGTTCCCAAGCTTGTCATGAACCAAAGTGGACTAATGATGGAGCCATAAGGCTGAGAGGTTTAGGAAAGTTATTACGGTTCATTCTGACAGGAACAGTAATGTCTGTCTGTTCCAAATTTCATGCCAATCCATCCAATAATTGTTGAGACATTTCACTAAAAAATATAAATGGCAACCTCATGGCAGCACTAGAACAGAGATCAGCAACCCTTACTATCAGAAGAGCCATTTTCATCCCAAAACAAAGAAAACCTGAACCCACAGCTATTAAATTCTTTATTTTCCACTTAGTCTTTTCTGTTTTTCGATTTGGCCACCATAGCTAGCCAAGGGAGACTCAAGATTAGCCACTGGCAAAATTTTGGGGGAAAGTCACTGAGCCATAGATGTAAGACGCACATAAACGTTTTTTAAAATTCAGTATAAGCTACACAATTTCAAAATTAGAGAATGCAGGAATAATTTCGAATTTATTATAAACTCATATTGTAAACTCACGGTGGTGCAAAAGGACAAGTCAGGAGATCACCATAGTCTGTAAGGTTCATCTTCTGGGGACCATGAACTTCTGTAAAAAATTTCATGGCAATTCATTGGATAGTTATTGAGATATTGCCATCTGGAACAAAGTGGTGCACTGACCGATATCACCATCCCAAGATGCCTTTATTACCTGATTTCACTTTTACTCCTTTATACCATACCTCCTCATTTCATGTTGAACGTTTGGCTTTAAGATCTGATGTTCATGTATGTGTTTAAGAAAGATTAGGTCCCCAAACAGAATCACTGTAATTCTGTCTTTGGGAGCTCTTCAAACAGTTGAGCCTTCCACACCAAACCTATAGAGGAAAAGTCTCTAAAGCGCTCTCTTAATTCCAGATTTGCAACACAGCACTTCATGTTTTTAATCTCACAAGTTTAGCTCTTTTTGGGAGCAGCTGTTTTGAGATAAGAACAGAAGTAGACTTTCAGCAGGTTCTCTTTTATCACAGCTCACTGTTCATCCTGTTTGTTTAGACACTGAAAGTGGAGTTTAGCCAAGGACGTCCATCCACCTCGACAAGCTCCAGTCAAGTCCAAACAAGTCTAACTCCCATTGGGCAAAAACACATCTTGTTTTTGTTGTTGTTGTTGTTGTTATTGTTGTTACTGTGATGGAATGACCTTGGACTTGTTGTACTTGGAGAATTTGAAACGCTCTTGATGCTTGTGAGGATTTTTGTTTTTATCGGCATTCAGCTGCAGCAGATAAACACTCCTCAGAGAGTCAGACATCCACGTTTGTTGGGAGCTTTTCTCTTTAGGTGTAGTGCTGCAGGTTTATTATTTAGTATCTGAGTAACACAGTTGCTTCATTAGCTGTAGATCAGTCTCCCTAATGACATCATTATCTGGTTAACGAGTAATGAGAGGCAGGTGTGTCGGCAGCAGCTACCAGTTGGTTAAAAGCTCCGTCGCTTTCTGTGCTGTTAGAATATGATGAAGTACTGTGATAACTGCTCATTGCTCTCAACCTTTTTGACTCACAATGCCCCAGGAGCGAATTTAAGTAATGAACAGTTCATTAACAGTTTAACCTCCTTAATGCAGTTTCATTCAATTAATTATCAGGGTCTAAATGCTCAGAGCCATGACGTATTTCCTCAACAAAAAAGAAAACATGTAAAAACAGAACACTGATTTAGTATTGCACTTGTGAAGGGTTGGGGCACTCAGAAGAGACAAATTAAAAAAGAATGATCAAAACAGAGAAACAGAGGACAAAATATCCTCACCTTTAGGATATTAAGCTCAATCACTGTATATCTCCCATAAAGCTACCAGTGGAATCTTTGTGTTACATCTTTCAAACCTCCCCAGTTTCTAAAACAGGCTTTCTGGTGTAGATTTGTCGCCTCCAATCCGAACCCAAGATAACATCATTCTGATAACATAAGGGGCTTTTTCTCAGAGGGCTTATGAGAAGCTCTTCCACAGAGGATGTTATGCACCTGTTCTCACAGGCTGAGTAGTAGTATGGCTCTTATAGTGTTGTGCATTAAGGCGTTTTGACCGTGCTTGTGTTTTTGTTGAATGGTGAACTGAATGGATCAGTTTGCAACTAATGAGCATAAATGTTGTCAGCTCTCTCAGGAGTTAACAATGCTCGCATCACCAATTGATTGCAAATATTGTGATGCAGACTCGCTTCAGAGAGAGAGAAAGAGAAACAGAGTGTGCAAATATGGACAGAAATGTCAACATGATATGAGAACATTCTTTGATCATGAAGTTTAATGTTATCCTACAATTCTGTGGTTTATCAGTGAACTACACTGCCTGGAGTCTGTTGTGACAAACAGACAAACAGATCCACCCGTCGCCTCTGTCTCATTTCCCTCCTCATCTGATTACAGTTGCATTAGTTCCATATTGTTGCTGTGGCTGCCTTGACAGAATGTGTTCAAGTTTGCTTTCGACTGTTGCGTAACATGTTTTAAAATTGTTGTAAATTGTTGTTAATTTGAATGGGCAGGACTTCTATCTATAGTTGTTAATACAAAAAACACGAACATCAGGCACAATTTCATTTTCACTCTTTCCAGTGCTTAGTAAATATACAATGCATCTTTCATTATAATTGGAATTTGATGTATTGCCAGCCGTAAAAATGTAAGTAAATTAAATTATAAGTAAATTAGAGATGCGTTGAAATTTCCCCGAAATTTGACCCCGAAAAAGCACATGATGTCACGTGTCTGAGGCAGACAATAATATTGATCAAAGTGATCACAAACTGTAAACAGGGTATGAGAGCGATGCTAGAGTTTGTTGTCTGTAGTATGCTATAGTGATGCATTCCAGAATAATGAAATCTCCGTTTCCAAACTATTGGCTGACTGCATGTGTGCACCCAGTAAAAGTTGAAATAAGCTGAACTCAAGCCACTATAGCTGGCTGAAGATCACACACAAATAGGAAACACACTCTTGAACTCATCTGTTTATATAAATAAATGGGAAATGGAGCAAATTTTCTTTCACGTCAACTCACTGCACTATTTGTGTTGCTCCCAAAAGAGTTTCTGTCAAACCATCAAGCTCCATTAACACAAATTCTTGCAAGATTGTGAACCTCCAACACTCCACAGCTGTCAAATATCTCACAGCAAACACTGCTGCTGAACATGTTCAACATATTGTTGAACAGCATTACTACATCTGTAGAGATATAGACAGTAAAATACATTTACTAGAGGAGATGAGAAGGTTTATGAGTTGTCATGAATTATCCCCAATTAGATTGTTAATGAGATCTTATTATTGTCGCCTCTGCACTGCAGGACTGGCAGCTTTGATCAGATCAGATTTCACTCAGCCTCGACCTGGTCGGTGGTTCATTCTGATTAAGGTCATAAAGAGCCTTCAGTCGTCCCTACGAAATGATTAATTTCTCTTCAGGCTGCACCTTCACAAAGCAGCTCCATGTACCCAACCAACCAAATTTGGCTGAAAAAATGTTGAAAAGACGTCTAAAAAACGCTTTTGGTTGAAAGTGAAAGGTGAAAAAGCTTCTTTCTCTTGTTGCTGAAAAGGCGACAAAGACGATCTACCTCTGGTTTTAGCTAAAAGTGAAAGTTAAAAAGATGTCAATTTCAAACAGTTGTTTCAACATCGTTTAAACTACTGAATTTGAACAGTAAATAAAAAAACAAAACAACAGTTGACAAAGAAGTAACCATAAGATAAACATTTATTTAGTTTCAGTGGTTTTGTTATGAATTATTTGAATCAGAAATTGTGCATTAGCCAATCCTTTTCTCCTGGGTTTAAATCAGATAATAATAATAATAATAATAATAATGATGATGATGATGATAATAATAATAATAATGTGGACATTTTTCTTCATTAAGTACTTTTACTTTGCATTAAGTACATTTTCCTGATTATACTTTTAAAGGTCCAATGTGTAAGTTCACCCATATAAGCATATAAGCACCTGAAAATAAGAATTGTTGTGATTTAGTTAACTTTGAATGAGCAGTTTATGTCTACAGTGGGAGTGGGTCTGAATATGTAATTCTGAGTGTTGGAGAGGTATTTCTGCAAAAACTGCAGGGCGCAGGCAGTATGTCTTTGTTTAGATTAGAATAAAAATGAGTATGAATGTGTCAGAATTATTGACGAAATTCAAATTGTATGACTCTATTTGTTCATATCAATGCCAACAACAACAAGGGCACAAAACAGAAACTAATGAAGAGTGAAGTTTATCATCGTCACAACACACTGTGAACATGATGCTCATTTAGTGCCTGAGGCAGCATTTTTGGTTGTCGGCCTCAGCTTCTTATCTCATCTTTTAAATTTTTCATTTTGTTTCTGTCCTTTTAGTTTGTTTTTAAATGTATTATGCTGTATTTCTAACCCAATGTCTTTTGTACATTATGTAGAGCGCATTTAAACTGCCTTTGGGCACGAAATGTGTGCCTCATTTATCATTTGCTGCAGATTTAAATATGTGATCATTTGTTTTCCATTTTTAATATGAAATAACATTTTTACCCATGAATTCTTTATACATGAAATATGTGATTTTGTTGCTGATCAGTTAACATTTTATTTCACTGAGCTGCACTTTATTTGAGAAACTTTGTCTCTTTGTGTGGTTATCCACCTTTTCAGAGTCTCATAAAATTCCTCCATGAATTCTTACTCTAGTACAGGTCACTGAGAGAGACTCGGGCAGTCTTTAAGAGTAATTTGAAATCTTCATCTGAATGGCTTAAAACCACCAAGTCATCAAATGGGCCTGTCCCTCTGCACTACGCCTCAGTAAACTGAATTTAGTGAAGAGGATTTCTTTTTAAACCGCTGATTAAAGCATGTTGGATTTGAAAGTGACTGAATGCATGAAGAGCTGGAGAGGAGTTTTGTGAATTATTGTTACTGGTTGATTATTATTTTAATTATTAACATTATCAATTCGTTTGCAGTGGGTGAAGTAAGTTTATTGAGCTTAAATACATAACGCCAGTGGATCAATTATTTGTGTTTGGAAATTATGCAGTTTCATTGCTCATCTGCACCATTTTCAGAATTGTACTTAGTGTCTGTACTCAAATCCAATTCGAATCACAATCTCAAAGAGAAACTTACACATCCATGAAGTTGATTCATACCTGAGAGCATCCTGATAAACATTTGAACTGTTAGGTGTACTTAATTGTTCATGCATTATCCAAAAGTACCTTGAACTATGACATGATACTGAATGTGAACATGCATGAAAATTTTAAAAAATTATAACCGTTTGTTGTATGTTTGATGCTCATTTACAGTATGAACACTGCAGAAATCAACAAGCATAGGACATGATGATTTGCAAAAATAATTTTTCATGTGGGTTTTTTTTTTTCTTTTTTCGTCCAAACATTCTAAAATCAGTCTGGATAGAATCTGGATGTGCTATAAAACGCATCTGGCTGACAGTCTGAACACGGCCATGGACTGGGCATATTGTCACCAGCTATTTAATTAAGACATGATGATGTGACACTTCATCAATAATTGTTTGATTGATAATTGTTTCAATCAGACATTCATCACATTGTTGTCGCCACTCTTATTAATTCTGCTATCATTACTGTAACATCTAGTATGAGTATTATTATTTACATACAGCTTACACATTTATATGTACTACCATTCCCTACACATAGTTTTACTGTTGATGTTCTGCTGCTACTGTTCTCTCTGCTTCTGTTCTGTTCTCTCTCTCTCCACCCCTCTCACCTCCCCTCCTTCTTCCCCTTCTCCTTTTCCCTCTCAAATCCGACCGGTGCCGTCAGGTCGCCGCCCACCATGTGTCTTGGATCTGTCCGAGGTTTCTGCCTGTTAAAAGGAAGTTTTTCCTCGCCACTGTCGCCTAAGTGCTTGCTCATGTGGGGATTGTTTCAATTGTCGGATGTAAATATGATTATAGAGTGTGGTCTAGACCTACTCTATATGTAAAGTGTCTTGAGACAACTTTGTTGTGAATTGGCGCTATATAAATAAAATTTGATTTGATTTGATTTGAGTTTGTATATGTAGGTTTCCTCACATCCTCACCTTAACCTGATGAAGACAATCTGGTGGAAATGTTGCCGCTCATGTCCACATAAAATAAAAGGGGCATTGTAAAGGAGACAGCACCGTGCAGGATTTTTGTCTTTCTCTTGAAAAATCTAAGACAGTGCTATTCAGTTTGATGACACTTGGGGAAAATATGCATCATATCACCTGATTGAAGTGTTTTCAAAGCTCTTGAGCACTACTACATCATGTCAAGACATGGAATCATGCTGGTTCTTGATTGGGCAAGATAGAGAATGCATTATTCATTTCACAGAGAAGGACAATTTTTACACAAACCTGCATCATTTGTTTTTTTGTTTTTTGTTTTTGGCTGTAAATAACACTGGCAGTCTGCTGAATAATCATCATCTAAAGCTGATATCATGGAACAGCTAGCCAACAGTTACCTTACACATCCAGCAGATACATAAGTAGTCCTGTTTGTGTCCACAAGGTTAATTCACTCTCCTATGAGCTCTGTTTTTGTCTCCTCTAATGCTTGAGTGAATACCTGGCTGCTAAGCTGCTAAATACTCCACTATGTTCATTAGCTATAGTCGCTAACTTTGTTTGGTGCTGGACAAGCAGCGCACAGTGGCTTTAGTAGAGCTTTTCTGTTTAAAAGAGCTGACTGTTAATATGAGGGTTTGAGTGAAGCTGTGGGCAGTAAAATCAAAACAGTGAGCTGAAAGATGTTAAAACACTCTGTAGAGCTGAGGGGGACTGCAGAGTCAGGTGCTTTGATTGATCTGATTTCTTTTATTTTCATGTCATGTACACACTGACCAGCCCCTGTGGGTTTAAAGCACAGCAGCAGTGCTCAGACATTTCATAGCATTCACTTTCATTACAAAATTTTACAGCTCAATAGTAAACAAAATACTATGTCTTCTGTCCCAAGCTTGGCAAATAAAGTCTTACAAAAAAGGTTCTGATCCTGAAGCACAACTCAGGTTTTAATAATCATCCAGCCAGAAGAAAACATCATAAATGGAGGACATTTTAGTAAAAACTACATCTCTTACGCCACTGTAGACAGGACAACAAACCAAAGAAATTTTAAAAATTCACTGAACTCACACAACAAAGTCTGTCCTCCTCTGGACTGACATTAAACCTGCCAGTCTACAGGACAAATGGTAATTCC
>JAJHUR010106789.1:0-52069 GCA_027495735.1 Lutjanus campechanus
AGGCTCAGATGTAGTGAGCAAAGATAGATGACTTAGTATTATATTATCATTATTATAGTTCTGCCTGAACCAAATCTAATCAACACCACATTAACAGAAGAAACAAAAAAACAGTCTGATTCTTCAAATGTTCATTTATTTTTTCTCATAAAGTTTCTCAAAAGACAAATATACTCAATCATTAAATGCTTTGGCTGTCAAATCATTATCAGAATAATAATTAATATAAATTTCCCCATTATGTATTGAGCATCCTTAATGATAAGTGTTGAGTTGCTGAAGAACCCACACAGTATAGAAAAGTACAGGTGTAAATAAAATTAATGCTTCAGTTTCATGGTCCTGGTATTTTTCTTGCTGGCTCACTGACCTACCTTAATGTTATCAGTAACACCTGCGCTTGACGAGTCAAAATGTGAAAATGGTCTATTGTCAGGTGTAGTTATTATGTGTTGTATTGTCACTTTTAAAGATGCAATCTGAAAACACTCTGCCCACAGAAGGTGTACTGAATGATTTTGGTCTTATCTGTCTCATAGGGCACAGTGCTGATCAACAATGCACAGGAGCTCATGGACTTCAGTAAAGGAGAGGAGGATATGATGGAGGCTCAGGTGAAGGCCATTAAGGAGGCTGGAGCCAACGTGGTGGTAACTGGAGGCAAAGTAGCTGACATGGCGCTGCACTATGCCAACAAATACAAGCTCATGGTAGTCAGGTAAGACAGAGGAGATCTCTGATAATCCAAGTGAATGTTAATTATCAAGTGCTAGTGCTTATCAGAGCTAGCAGGTGTGATAATAATAGGACGCGCACATCCCCGAGGCCCACTGGGTTGGGTGCTGGATCACAAAGTATCAAAAGCATGAAAAGGAAAAAAGCGATCCGCACACCAAAAGAGCTCCCGTGTGCAGTTTTATTTAGCATGACGTTTCAAGCTAAAACGCTAAATAAAATTGCATACGGGAGCTCTTTTGGTGTGCGGATCCCTTTTTTCCTTCTCATGCTGGCTAAAAGCGTACCAGTGATTTTGTGATATCAGCGAATATGGTTCTCCAAATAACTGATATATGGTTTCATATTGGGATGGAACTTTTGATTTACACCCCTAATGACAATACTATTGTTGTAGTGGTATTACAAAGTCTTTGTGGTAGTATACCTGTATGACTGTATGCTCTCCAGCCCTAAATACTCCTTTTCCCCCATCAGGCTCAACAGCAAATGGGACCTCAGGAGGTTATGCAAGACTGTAGGAGCTGTAGCTCTGCCCAGGATGGTGAGTGTCCTCAAGTTTCGTTCACATCGGGTATTTGAACCAGAATAAAAGGGACCATTATATCATGCATAATAAACATGCTTTTCTGCTTTCTTAGACTGCTCCAACTCCTGAGGAGATGGGTCACTGTGACAACGTGTACCTGACAGAGGTCGGGGACACTCAGGTGGTAGTCTTCAAACACGGTAAATCACTCTTTGCTCCAGTCTTGTGAGGTCTCATTTTAAAGCCTGATCTTTGCTCCACACAAATCTTAGGCTCAGCGTCTCATTTTCTTGGTCTTGATGTGTTTAAACAGAGAAAGAAGACGGCGCCATCTCAACAGTGGTGATCAGAGGCTCCACTGACAACCTGATGGATGACATTGAGAGGGCTGTCGATGATGGAGTCAACACCTTCAAAGTTCTGGTCAGGGTAAGTCAACACAATGAACCACTGTAAGAAATCTGTCAAAACAGTTGTTCAAAGAATAGATAAATATTGTGTAGTCAAAAGTATTGCCTTTTATGCCTTGTATTTCTCTCAAGGAGCACTTATTAAAAGTTGTTTGACTGATTTGAGAGACTTGTAAAACCATTCATATGTTGAACGAGCAAATATTTTTTTATTTAACTTATTTTATGCCTGCTGAGTCTTGGCGTTTAAGATGTATTCTTTTTTTTTCCATGTACACCAAAATAGGGCCATATATGCAGGTTTTTTAAACACGACTTAACCCACTAAAAATAGGTGGTTGACTCCTTTCCCATTGCCAATAGACCTGTTTGCTTTTTAAAAAAAAAAATTTCCTGATGTGCACTGCAAAGCACTCAGTGTTGTGTTCAGCTCTCAGTGGTTTTGTGGCTTCTAACTGAATCTCTGTGGTTTGAAATTTAGTTTCTCTCCGGCAATGCTGTTTGTACTTTGAGGTTTCTGCTTTATTTTACTGTTTCATGTTCACTTTCAGCCAAATAGGAGTCGTGTTAATGTTACTACAGATGAATACCGAACCTGCTTTTGCTGCTTCATAATAAATCCTTTTAGATAACATATTATATAACAGGGCACTTTTATTGTGAAGAATTTGTAGGATGTTTATTTGGCTTCCACAGCAGCTACAGTTTCTGTGTTCTTCACCATCTTTAGGACAAACGACTGATTCCTGGAGCTGGAGCCACTGAGATTGAACTGGCCAAACAGCTCACCTCATATGGGGAGGTATGCAGATTTGAGTCCATTACCTGAAGTGTACAAGGTTCAGATTCATGCCTCTCCTCTTTGTTTTGCCCTTTTTGTCTTTCGTGCATCACTGGCTGATAAATTGCAGAAACATGACCTCTTTACGCTTTCTTTTTCCCCACTTTCTGTAGTCCTGCCCAGGTCTGGAGCAGTATGCCATTAAAAAGTTTGCTGAAGCCTTTGAGTCTCTGCCACGTGCACTCGCTGAGAATTCTGGTGTGAAGGGGAGTGAGCTTATCTCTAAGATGTACTCTGCACATCATGAGGGAAACAAGAACATGGGTTTCGACATTGAGGTATGTATGACTTGATTAGGATTTAGTTAAGAGCTACATTCTCGAAAGAATCCAGTCCATGTTTGTACCATTATTAATTCAGTTTGAATATCAATCTGCTTAATAGAAAAAGAAATAAACAAGAGCCAAACATCTTTCATATGTTTTTTAAAATGCTGTTACAGAGGCATTTTTATATATAGTGAGGTTAAAGGGATAATCCAGATTATTTAAAGAGGGTTGTATGAGGTACTTATCAGAAGTCAGTGTATTAGCTACAGCATATGTCAGTGGACATGCCTCCAATTTGGAGAAGCAGAGAGGAGTACCAGCACAGAAGTCATGCAATGTACTGCTATGAACAGGGTCAGCAGCAAAATGCATTTTAGCCACTTAATACATTTAGAATATTTCCACTGCTTTACTTTGCCACTAAAGAACATCTTCTGATGGGAAACCACTATTAAGCCAAACATCACTCTCTCAAAATCAACCGAACTCCAAAGGCTAAATGAGTAATTTTACCTCACAGAGCACAAGAGTTGCTGGTCTACCACTGCCTCAATATGTTCGTTTGTTTGTGTCTTTGTGTGACTTCAGTGAATCCAAACTAACCTTATAAAACACCAAAGTCACACGATAACACAAAATAAACCAAACCAACTGAGGCAGCGGTAGGCCAGCAACTGCTGTGTTTTGTGAGGTAAGACTACTGATTTTGCCCTTAAAATATTCTAAAAACAAAAGTCAACCCTAAAAAATCTGTGCTGGTTTAAGTGGCAATAATACCTTTTGTTTCTGTGCTGGTACTCCACTCTGCTTCTCCAAACAGGGGGAAGTGCTGACTGCCATCTACTGTAGTTAGTACATCGACTATGGATAGGACTTCATACAATCCTACATCAAATAATCCAAACTATCCCTTTAAGAGTCCATAATGACATATAATATGTAAAAATGTAGCCACCTGTTATGCTTAATCATGCACATTTAGCTTGTGACTGAGTACAAAAGTTCATGCCACCTCCCAGTTTTCCTAAAATGGACGGCAACCCGTTGCATGCATTTTTGGATCTGTTGTGCTGCATGTGTCTCTCTGTGTCTAATGACTGATTGTGTGGCTGTGCTGTCGTCTTTAGGCAGACGCACCTGTTGTGAAGGACATGCTTGAAGCCGGCATTGTGGAGCCTTACCTGGTCAAACACTGGGGCATCAAACTGGCCACCAACGCCGCCATCACAGTACTGAGGGTTGACCAGGTGTGTACACAAACACACGACACACACATCATTATCATCATAAGAATCCACAAAGAAAGGAATATTTTGTTTAACTTCCAGTGTCTAAAGGACAAGGCTGACTGTCAACAAATATTATGACAAGATTTAAACAACATCTGAGTCTCTAAATACTTTCCGACTCTCCGAGCTTGTGTTTAACTTGGCCCAAAGTCCATTCATTCCGAATGAAGATGCAAGTCTTTAAAAATGAGTAACAAATTCAATTTTAATTTTTTGTATGTATAAATAATATCCTAAGATGGCACTGTTGTTTTTAGCCAACATGCCACAAAACAGAAGTTAGAAGTGCATTTGTCGGGGACTATTTTCAGCCACACATCAATACATATTTAGTGTTTTTGTATTATTGAGTACTACAGCAGTAGATCAATGTGTGTGTGTGTGTGTGTGGGATTGATCTATAATAAACTGCAGTCCATTTTCATTATAACAAGGAACATATCGACCAGTGCAGCTATCAGGGGTCATCAACCTGCAGCTCTTTTGCCCCTCTCCTGTGGCTTTGACCAAAAAAAATATGGAAATGAATAATGGTTTTTTTTTTTTTAAAAACATTTTAATGTTCATTTATCATTGCTGTGGGCCTAAAGTGGTTCTTTTGATTAATTTCTCAACCAAAATGTGCAGCATAGCCTGCTGAATCAGTGTCATGAGGATTTTAATTCACATTGAGGGTTTTTACTGTGAGGATTTGGATTATCAAACAAAGCTACAAAACATGGCATACCATATCTTTAACTGTGGAGTGGAGCAGATACAGGTGCAAAACACTAAACTGGTGAGGATTCGTGTCTTTACATTCAAGAGTCTGTCTTCACAGAGGATCCAGCTTTAACATGTTACTGTCTAATTCTCATCCGAAATTCAGCAGGTGAAGTGTTAATAGGAGAGACTATGTGAAAGGATAGTCTGCAGGTAGTTCATGTTAGTGTGTGTGTGTATATGTGCGGTGCAGATCATCATGGCTAAGGCTGCAGGGGGACCCAGAGCTCCCAAGCAGAGGGGCCACTGGGACAAAGACGGCTGGGAAGAGGAGCCTGATAATTTTGAAACTCACCATTAGGGGGTGCACACACTCCCCTCTGTCAGTAGGTTCTGGAATGAGCGTGTGTTTTTGACTCACTCAGATGTACTCACTCGCTCACGGGACAACTGAAGTTGTGTGAAATGTTTGTACTTCTGCCTGTCACTACTAACACTGGGTGTGATACACAAGTCACTGCAAGGAAATGTAGAGCCACTTCTCAGGTGTTTTTTAATAATACTGTACCAGGTGTGTCACTGACAGTGGACTAAATCACTCGCACAGAACAGATACAGAATGGTTTGATAGCATGCTGCATGCACTCATGAACTCTTCTCTTTGCAGTGGACGTCCTCAGGCAAGTGATGAATTTGAAATGTTGCATGTAACATGATTTAAAGATGCAGGAAACAATTCTGAGGAAAGACAGTTGATTGTAGAGTCTCATGCCCAGGTTGTCAAATACTGAAGCTTTGTGTTGGGAATCATCAACACAAATCCTGCTTTCATCAACTGTCAGAATAACCAGAAAAATTAGTTTCTGACTGGAAAATTACTGTAAACACCAAGTCAAAACAACAATACTAAAAGTCCAGGAAAATTTTGTTACATGAGTTGCCTGACGTTATATGGAGAAATATGGGTGTCTAGTTACAGTTAAAAGTTGGGGTGCAAGATTAGTATGGCAGGAATAGTTTCTTCTTACAATGTAGAGCCTTTAGTTATGATTATTAAAGCTGCTTGTTCACTGTAAAGCTCAGTTTATTGGCCTGTCAATCATCAATGCACACTTTATTAAACCATTAGGCTAATAAAACCAAAAACAGCAGTTAGCATCAGACAACTTTATCATCTTTTTGCAGTTACCTAGTGTTTCTGTAATCATGACAAAATGTTAAGAAATAGTGTTATTTATCCGTCTAGATGGAGATAAGTGATTTAGGGTTTTTTTTTTTTCTCTGTGGTGGCAAAAAATTGTCTTGTTTAGCTCAAATCTACAGAAAGTTTTTATGGGATGCAAAAGCACACATTTGATTGGTGCTTATTTGCAGAATCAAGGTGGACAAGAGTAAATGTTTGATAGCTCATTAGTTTGCATATTGCATATCAATTTTTTATTCACATGTAATTTGTAATCTGGTATTACGTTGTAACTGTTAGTTGCTGTCCATGTACAGTGAATTAGATTAGATAGAAAAGTTGTTTACTGGTGTTAACCCTGACAGCAAGTCTGGTGAAGCAATATTTTTGTGGTTAAAGCGTTTGTACTGGTGACGTGTCCCAGTTGACTTTACATTACATTTTAACTAAAAGCTCATGAACACACTGAAGTTGGAAGAATGACTTTCCAACTTGGGAAATGGGACTTTTCGAGGACCACATGAATACAGCAAAAGACTCAACAATGAACTATCTTAGAGACTTGTGGTTGGACAGTCTCCCCTCACAGGTCAGATTTTCTAAAGTCTGAAAATGGAGCCAAGAGGAGGAGCAGAAGTCTAGTTTTCTCTCAGACCACTCAAATTGCATTATGCTGAAAGGCTGTTATGGATTTTATTTTGCTCAGTGATGCCAAGAATAAACTGGCTAGCCCAGCTTTAATAAAAATAAAACATGTAAATGAGATGAGATGCAGGGCTTCCCAGGCTGACGTGGCCTTGTTGTCTGGAGGACATTTTCCAAGTTAGATGAAATTAATTTGAAGCCATTTAACTTCATCAGGACGAAAGCTTGATTCCAAGGTCAATTTGTCGTTTGTTTGATCGCACTAGTCGTATCATTTTGTCCTCAGCAGCTCAATTTGAAAAGATTTAGTTAAATATACAGAAAGCTGTGTATCATTGAAACTAACGAGTTTTTTTTCTCTCCTTTAAGTGCATTTTTATTTATTTATATTGTATTTATTTATTTATTTCATTCCTCCATTGTAGCATACATATCCACATATGAAGATTTAATCACTCTAAATGGCTTTCTTTAGTTTCTGTAGGGATTTAAATCACCTCATTATACTTGGAAAATATAGTTAAAAGTCATACAACAATTGTTGTTAGAAACTGTCAGATATAAGTTATCCTGGCCTTGAAAAAGAAAACACTATTTTTATGTTTATTTCTCATAAGTCTATGACTTTATAATCTCAGAAGATAAATTTACCACCAGTTTAATGTCAGAATAGTTAATATATGAAAATTACCCCACTCCCCTGCAACATTGAAAGTTGATGACCAACCTGCCTCAGAGCCCACAGCCTGCTGTGTGGATCTCAGTGTTCTTGATTTCCAGTCAGAAAGTGACTGACTTACTGACTGATGTATTTCCCCTTTTAGATCATCATGGCCAAACCAGCAGGGGGACCCAAAGCTCCGCAGGGCAGGAAGGACTTTGATGAGGACGACTGAATCTGATGTTGTCCAGCTGATGCTCCTTTCACCCTGAACGCTCCCTCATCATGGATTCCCAACAAAACCTTTTCTACTTGTTTATTTAAAGCTCAACAGTTCGGTCTTTTTTTTGTAGAAATGGCCACTCATTGGTTAACAAAGTCATATGTTGAAAGTAAAATGTTTGGATGGCACTGTCTGCTTTTTATGTTCTTAGTCCCTAATAAAAGGCACTTGCGCTGTCACACCATGGTTTGGATTCTGTTTTCAGTTTGTGTCAGTCAGTCATAACGTGTCATTTCAATGCTTTGAGTAATTTTGGTTCAAGTTAGAGAGTTTGATGTAGTGCTGTTTATCCATCCTGATTGTTTTAGTGTGAGTTGCAGAGTTTTGGAGATATGTGCTGTAGAGGTGTCTGCCTTCTCTCCATTATAGTAGAACTAGATGGCACATGGCTTGTGATGCTCAGAGCACCAAAAGTACATGTGAAAAAGTCTATAGCGATGTCTCTTTGCAGAAATCATGACCCGGTTACTCAAAATAATCCAAACTACTTTCTTTTCTAATGAGCTACACCTGCCAACTGTATCACGCCAGCTCAGTGATGATAACATTACATCTTGATGCAGTATTTGTCACAATTTAACAAAATGTCCTATATTAATAACGGAGTACAGCATTTTTGTTCCTGTAAAAATTTGTTTTTCCTTTGTCTACATGTCTGAGTCACCTACTCTGAATTAATAATATCTTACCTGACAAATACCCCCTGTATCATAATGAAAAAAAATACACCAAAACTTAAAATAAAAACGCCATACAAAAACTAAGCTGAAATGAGTAAAGCCACTTATGAAATAGACAGTAACCAGAATTGAGAAAAAGACGAACCAAAAACTAATGAAAAGTACAAATCTAACAACTCTGCTCCCTGTTTATGCTACAAACATGCATGAATTAACCTTTGATGATGCCCCACGGGTTTTTCTCTGAACATCATGTTGAGGCAGCAGAAATTATGCATGCACTGGTTTATTTTTAGAACAAGTGAATGGAAGAATTGAATGGAGAGGTCCATTGAAGGTGTATCACTAGATGTAACAGAATGCATTCCGTGTTATTGATTAAAGCATTTGTTTGTTCTCTGCAAACTAGAAATCACTCTATGATGTCCGCCATACAAATGGAGCAACGATAATGTAAATTGTTGATTTGTAAATTTGTGTGTGCAGCTGTAATGTCAGGGAGCAGCAGACAGGGGGAGCAAAACTCCACCAGGATACCGCAGTTTCATTGGATGGAAAAGCTGTGGGCGGATTTGCGCTGACGTTGCCCATACTCGGGATTAACTTGTTTTCATGTCGCCATATCTATCACATTTAGCAGCGGATAGCCCGATCACCTGCACATTATTGGTGTATAATACTAGTTATCTTCTTTAAACCTTGAATCATTGTTGTGTGTGGCGTATGAAACTGTGGCGAGTCCGCCGTGCAGTGCCTGGATGAGGAGCAGGTGTCGCACTGAGGCTACAGTGCTGATGTCCTGTCACACTGATGATGGGGGCCGACGGCAGTAAAAACAGGAAGGTGAGTTCACTCAAATTCCTGGTTGCTAAGGTGTGACGCACGTAGCGGGGTTCCCTGTTTCCATGGCGATGATTTGGCTCCCGAAATCACCAGGCAACAGCGACGGTGCCAATCATGGATGGCAGTGTTTTACGTTTTCTAAAACTGCTTATTGAACTAAAGTGTGATCAAAGTTCATAGTTGATAGTTAATTAGTTAATATTCGTTATTTAATATTAAATATGATGCTATGTATAAATATATTTATGTTCGCGTCCAAACTGTCTTCAATCTTGATGCTTTTACTTTGAAGGCGAAGTCGCCACGTTTTCTATAGCAGCATATTGAATCAGGGCCGGCCCAAGCCGATGAGGGGCCCTTAGCTTATGGGGGGCCCTAAACATGAACAGATGAACAGATGAAATAAAATGATACAGCGCAAAATAGGAAATTAAAAACATTTTAATAAATAAAAACAGTGTAAAACAGTTCAAACTTAGATCAAATCAGGAAAGACACTCTGATAAAAGTATGTCTTAAGAAGAGATTTAAAGGGGATCACTGACTCGGCTGACCTAATTTCCTCATTCCTAATATACAGCTAATTAGATAATATAAGCCCTAAGCAGAATTTGACTTGGGGGGACCCCTCAGTGCTGCCAGTACTATTGGCTATTGTTAATGCTTGATCATCTGTATGCATGCTGCAAATCTATCACACCCTTTATCAATTTTATTAGTTGTAGCTGTGTTGTTTACATCATACTAATGTTTTTACACATGTATGGTTTTTAATCTTAAAAATGTAGCAAACTCCCAAGACTGGTCTGGTATTAATTTGTACTTTAATATTCAAAGTAATAGGCCTTCACTGCGCCTGTAAACATAACACTAGCTCTGACAGAGGCAACTGGAATTTATTCATCCAGTAGTATTAGCTAGCCAGCCTGGTAACATAATACTGTTTTTTGTATGATTATAATTGACAATAATATATCACAAAAAACAAGCAGACAAACAAACAAACAAAAAAATCAAGCTCTATTGAGGGCTCTCTGCTGGCCCTAAGCACGTGCTTAGTTTGCTTATACTTTGCTTGGGCCTGCTCTGCTTTGAATGAAAGTGTAATAAAATTGTATAGTTAATACTATATTAGTAGTAGTTAAGTAGTGAATATTAGTTATTTAAAGTGACATTTGATGCAATTTCTAAATATATTTATTTTGTCATTCAGAGCATCTGTAATCTTGATGCTTTTATTTTGAAGATGAAATCAATATGCCTCTGGTATTGGCATCTAAAATCTATTGGCAACTGAACATCGTATAACACACAAAGTTCAAATTCCCTCCTGATATTGCTCAGTGACTTGTCAGATGTCATGCGGATGTTGCATTGATGGTAGTCTTCTCTGCTGAGCGACCATAGATGTGTCCTGTCTTGATTTGGCTCAGATGATAATAACATCCTGCATGGTTGATTGCACACATCTTGCACCATAGAGCAGCAGATCTGTTGTGCAGCCCAGGGGAAGAGGGGAAGAGGGCCTCTGTGACTGCAGACTGGATGTAGACCATATTTTTTTCTGTCTCTGTCTTGGTAAATCACAAAGGAGAGTGCAAATGGTGAAGAGAAACTAATCTGTTGGTGACTTGGCTCCATTGATGCACTTTTTGATGCACTCTGGTTTAAACAGAGACAGATCTAGAGAAAAATTCATGGGGTGACAAAAGGGTGAAGCAAGCGGCGCTGGTTGGAATCAAAACCAAAGAGGACAGGCATCTCTAGCTGCATTCATATGCACTCAGACAAAATTTCCAACCGGCCACAACTTTCTGTTGATGGTTGATCATGTGAAGCATATGTTCAGATGCTTAAGTGTAGCTTCAGAGTTGGAAAAAGAAGAGGAGCTGTGTTTGCTCTCAACACCCCAGTGTGTGTATACAAAGCAAAGCTTATGCAACTTTCCCTGTTAAACAGTGACTATATATACATGTTTCATTCACCTCCCTTTGTCCTGCATGGCTCATACCAGCACTGTTTGCCCTTCAGTTTCTGGGCTATGAACTCCCAAAATGTCAAGTAAAAGAAGAAGGTTGCTTTTAGCAGTGCACGCCTGCCTCGATAAGTGTTGATACAACAGTATGTGTTGCGTAAAACAGCCCCAACACAGTGTCCAGTCAACAGTCCCTGGGTTACCAGCGATTTGTCAGTTGGAGACTCAAGGAGTTGGCTAAAATATGCAGAAAACAGATGAGCCCCTTTAGATCTCAGATCTCAGTTTTTTCAAAAGTCTTCCCCAAAAGCATGATCATCCTTAATCATACAGGTTAATAACTCCACAGAGCCATAAATGATAATTTTCTTGTTATGTTTCCTGTTTCTTGGTGCATCCTTCCCTATAGAGGCGTGCTGAAGGGCAGGAGGATGAGGACTTCTCATCTGGATGGCGTGGTTTCCTCTCCAGCATGGGTCTGTCCCTCCCAGCAGGCCTCTGTCGCCTGGCCCCACCTGCCCTGCGTCTGGGCCAGCGTCGGATGCTCCAAGGCAAGGCCCCCGACATCCCAGAGCACGTCCTAAGGCTGGCGGGAGTTGGCCCAGACAAGCTGCGAGCGGAGTGGAGCCTGCCGGCGTTCATCGCCATGTTCCTGCCTGAATTCCCCCACAAAACTGTGCCTGGGCACGAACACTTTCAGGTAGACCTTAAGTCCAACATAGACACCAGCAAAGTGTAAGGCTTGATATGATTGGATAATGCATTACTTGTATTATTTTTTGCCATTCTAACTGGCCTGTGTGAGGTTTTCTGTTTAACCATGTTTTTTGTTTCTGTCTCTGTCTCTGCTTTGTGGCTCCACCAGGTGTTGAGTTACATCGCCAAAGGTTCATTTGGACCCATTCTGAAGGTGAAGGACAAGGCCAAACAGAGAACATATGCTGTCAAAGTAAGTCTTCTGTCGGAAACTGTTATGTGCAAATACACTACGGTTGAAAGAAAGACAGTCTGAGATGACTTGATACTATTTTTTCATAGGATGCAATGTGACTATTTGTAAGCCCGTCAGACTACTTCAGTACAGTCCTGTTTTAGTCTTATTTCATCACAGTATTTTTGTCATCCAACAGGTTATACCTAAAGCAGAGATTCTAAGACTCGGGGTCCTGGAGCAGTCAAAAGAAGAAGTTATAGTCCAGGTGGGTATTGAGAACAAGCCTTGGAAATCAGTTTGTAGATTTTAGAGTGTTTTAGGACATAAATATGCATGCATTTGAAAGGACTTGGTTTTGGAAAGTCACCTAAATTCTTTAGTCGTTAGTATACCTGAGTTTCCTGAGGCACCTTTTAAGCAATAATCAGTATTTTCTATATGTTGGAAAACCTGGTGTGGGGTATGTGTTTATGATTCATTGACGTAGGTAAGTAAGACAAAATAAACTTGTAAAACGAAAAGCAATGATATTTTATATTCAACCAATCACACAAGGCTGAAGATCAATGGATATATATCAGAACTTTTCATGATCAGAGAAAGGAGTACATCAAGATTAGCATTTAACAGCCTTTCTTTTTACAATCAATCTTCAGTTTTCAACTGTTTGCACAGATAAGGTCTAACTCAAATATTTATATTTTTTTAAAATTGCTTGTAAAAGAACATAAACCATCTCTATATGAAGATGATGTGTTATTGTACATTGCTGATTGTTAGTGGACCTTTTTGCGCTGTTTCACTAACACTTGAGCAAATTTGGTACCCAGCAGAACTAAGGTCAACTTAGTGTTTCCTGTAATTAGATATGCTTTGTGCAAAAAAACAGCAAGGGCTTTTGAAGGTGATTCAAAGAGCTGGCTTGTTAGCTAGCAATTTTCTAACATTAGCTATCAGCTATAACAAGCTAGCAAACAACTAGTGAGGATTAGGTAGCTAGTTACCAAGTGTCAGCCTCATGGTTGATTTAAAAAAAAAAGACGTTGCTGGGGGATTTGTAAAAGCAACATATTGTTACATTTTAAGTTAGCTAATGTAGCAAAACACTAGTTAGCTAATCTATATATCAATTGTTAGGCCAGTTACATCTGATACTTAATGTTGGTAAAACACTAGCTAACTAGCTAGCTAATCTTCATCAATCATTAGCGAGCTGGTTAAATCTGATAGCTAATGTTAGCAAACCACTAGCTAACAAGCCAGCTAATCTAGTTACATCAATCATTAGCTAGATCGTTAGTTAGCATTTTGCTGACATTAGCTAAGAATGGTGCTTTCACAGGTCCCTCAGCAACATCTTTTAACTATCTTAAAATTTTGGTTTTCTTTTCAACATAGATTAGCCTATCACATCGCAGGTAGGGTCACCACCTTCAGTGTGAAAAAATAAAAGCCACCGACCCAAGGCCCATGGAGACAAATCAAGCAGGGGTCTTGGGGTCTTTCTGATTGATTTTGTTCGACATTTTATGTCCTGCATTCTGTTGCATTTTTACGCACCAATTTGTGCTTTTTATGCATTAATGTCAAAGGCCTTTATCATTTCTCATGTCATTCAACTATGTGAAAACATAGTGTTATGCATTAGAATAGAGTGTGGATGAAAATAAGGGACAAATTGCATCCTGTAAGGGACAGTGCATTTGAGGTTTTCAATACGGGACAATCCTGTATTATACAGGACTGGTGGCAACCTTAATTATAGGAAACAGGAATGGAGAAAACTGATCAAGGTTCTGCTGGGTAGGCTATGAAGCTTTGTTCTTGAAGCACAGAGCAAAGATGGGTGGGACTTAGGGAGGGTCTATTGTATCAACACTGATGGAATATATTCATATTACAGTGTAAATTAAATGTAGGTAAGACCGACACTTATGCTGTGACTGGACCTCATCTGATATGTTGTGGGACACACTTAAATGTGCATGAGTAGGTGATACTATTTTGGTATTTTTATTCGCTCTTCCTAACATGGCAATTTTGAGTCTTTGAATTTCACCACTAGGACCTGAAGTGACTGAAGTCGTATCTCAGAAATCTAGTTTGATGCAGTAAGAAAAAAGTATGGAAGTCTCTTTGATCGGTGGCCAAAATTAAGATTTTTCAGGTTGATCTTGGACTTTTGCCCACAGCGTCAGGTTCGCCATCCATTTGTCCATGACCTCCAGGACTGCTGGCAGACTCAGCGCCACCTCTACATTAGTGAGTCAGCGAGACACCAGTGCCCCCAATTCAACCCAGATCCACTATCCAAAACCCCCTCACTCCACCTTTTCTCACCTCAACACTGGTAGCCTTATCCAGAATCTACCCGCAATACCCGACCCGGCACCTAGAACATGATAAACAAAAGACAAAAAACATCCAATTAAGTCTTTTTATGCTGGTTGTTTTGCCTAGAGAATCAAACTTTACAACCCAGCAAATCCCAGTCTACTGCTGCCTGTGCATCCTGTATCCGCTTTGCCCCCTTTTCCTTCCCTCCCGAGCAGTTACCCTTTTTTCCAAATCAGTCACTGACTCAGAAAGTGTGACCCAGTTTGTTTGCTCCCCCACCCCCTGTGAAAAGAGAGTGTGTTAGCCCGGGGACCAGATGTTGAACGCTGCAGCAGCTCAACAAGAGAACATGAGTGTAACATTCAGAAGAGATGCCCTTGCTGGCTTCAACAGTGAATCATCACTGAATCATTAAGCCATAAATGTAGATATGGGGCATCTTTGGAGCAACGCAAAACTATATAAAGCAGAGGTTCTCAAAGTGGGGCCCGCAGGCCAGTGGTGGCCCTCATAAACATTTTGTGCAGCCCTCGAACGTGACATGAAATGCACATATTATATTTCAATCTTTCCATTTCAATCGTTTCACTTTTGATAGCCCGCATTTAACACACTACTCAGCTATTATGTCAAACTGTGCCCCCTTAAAAAGCACAAGGTTAGAAATTATGGTAACACTCTATTTGAAGGGGTGTCCTTAAGACTGTCATAACCATGTCATGATGACTTCTGTTGTGAATGTGAGTCTTTATGAATGTTTATGACTGTTGCCATTATGGATCATTTGATCAGTTATGTCATTGTTGGCATTGTTTGAAATGTCTTTGTTCTAACAACTTGACATTAACCAAGTCAATAAGGTGTTTGTTACAACAACTTGATATTAATAAACTTAAAGAAACTGTTTATCTTTGTTTTAACATGACATTGAACTGTCATATGTGGTTGGTTTTGACACTGGTTGCCATGAGACCATTATAACTGTGTCATGAATGTTTTCCTTGACCTCAGGTAAAATAGAACATTTTGGACTAGTCATAAAGATATCATTAAATGTTATAAGTCCAGTTTGATGACAGAGTAGCTTACAGAATTAGTTGATGGACAGACGGTGGTTAGCAAGTTTGCTTGTTGCTAAAGTAGGCTAACCACTGTCAAACTGGCAACTGCTGTCTCTGAGGTTTATGCACACCCCTTTAAATAGTGCTACTGGAATGACTACTTGTTGAAAGCTATTGGTTGCGTGGCAACTAATGACACACACAAGCATCATCAATACTATTACTGTATTTCAGTGGTTTTCAGCGGTTTAATGTGAGTTTTTAAGTAACTGAGATGGAAAATCCACTGCTTAAAAAAAGCTGAATGATTGAGGAGAAAAAGGAGGTTTCAGGAAAAATGAATCAACTCTTACACAGCTGGACCTCAGGAAACTGATGAAATTATCTGCCTTATCTGCAAATAGGTAAAGTCCTAGACATTTAACGTTCCCATGAAACAGCTAGTGAAGTGCTTATGGCTTACATCTGTCTTCTAAAAAAGGCAGCCAGGGAGGGACTTTCACAGACTTGGTGTTTACAGTAACCAAGAGTGCTGTGCCTTACACCTCCTCCCCATGCAGCTAAAGCGGTCCATAGTGAACATGCCTAGACCAGGAACAAAACTGCATATAAGACCAACCAAGGACACAAAATAGTACCGAGTTTGTTTGCTGGGTTTGGCTCCTGGCACCCCAGCACTAAATCAAGGCTAATTGAGCAAACAGCAGTTTGTGATTAGCTAACTAACTTTAGCAACAATTAAAGTGAATCAGTAAATAAAGTTATAAAACTGTGCTTTTGTACATGAGACCCAGCACACACCAGCCCACTCTGGTGAATGAATGTATTCTCCCTCTATGCTCCACTGCATCATAAACAAGACAGCGTTTTATTGGATGCAAATTTAGTACGCCCCCAAATGCTTGTTTGATCATCAGCAGCTTTTAATCATTTTCCAGGAAAAGATCAACTCAAAAATACAAGAGAACACCTTCAAAGCAATGTTGTATGTCATTCTTGGGGCAGATACTGCCTCATAGATGACATATAGCGCAATACATACATGATAAGAACACTTCATCCATGATTATGAATTCACAGGAACCTAAATGTTAAACACCATTATGAGACCGATCACAAATCCTACCACAGTTTACCTGTGCAGCTCTCAGTCATATGACAGCTCCCTAAATTGGCACTCAGCATTGAAACTTTGAGAACCCCTGATATAAAGCCGTCCTCCTGCACTACAGTGGCTGGATCTTGAGACCTTCATCTGCAGATAATTGTTATTGACTTGTTCTCAATGGGTCAAAACTTTATACAGTACTGTACCTTTGTTGTATCATTGCTCAGTCAGTGATGAAAAAAACCCCAAATACAGATGCATGATCCATTATTTGAGACACCTTTTCAACTCTGCACTCCAACCCACTTTCTATCTTTATTTTTTTAAACTGTGATCTTGACAGACCACAGACTACAGTAGATCGCTTTTGTTTGTAAAGGAAGACAGTTTTACTTCCAGGTTGCACTCCTCTTTCCTAATTTCTTTCACCAGTGTTTGTTCCACATCCCGCTGACCTTCACCACCCCTCACACCTCACGTTACGTGACAGAGACATGTTTTAATAATGCTGTCTTTACTCCCGCAGTGTGTGATTACTGCAGCACCGGAGACCTGTACACCTACTGGCAGATGATTGGTCAGTTCACAGAGGACACCGTACGAGTGTTTGCAGCAGAGCTGGGATGTGCACTCGGTGTGTATGCTACATAATACTGAGGAGGATATGAACAGAAATGGTTCAGCCTATATTACACACTTGCACCTTTCTCCTCAAATATCCTAATTAGAGATGTTTCCATAGATAACAGTATTTAACTGAAAGTAATTATGAAAAGAGGTCTAATTAAAAATTAGATGAGCTCTCAAAGGATCTCCTACAGCAACAAGGCAGTGCCACGGTTTTCTAATATTTGAGTAGGAAGACAGAGAGATAGATTTGAAACATTTTAGTTCTCTGGCTGAGTTTTGTATTTTTTCTCCTTGCTGATTTTTCACAGGCTTTCTTCATGACTTTGGGATCATTCACCGGGATGTGAAGGTAAGAGAGGGAGGTCATTCACAAGTATGGGACAAAAATGACAGAACATTTATTTTAAAAAAAATGCAAAAAGAAATGTATTTTTATGAATATTATTAGTTACATCAGTCTTAACAAGTAATAAAGTTAGTTTATATTTCTGTGTCAAACATTTGGCCCAACCAACACAAGATTACAAGATGCCTCGGTATATTAAACACCAAAAATTTAACAAGACATCATCCAGAAAACTCCTGCTCACTGTCCTTGTTACTTGCAGTCACAGATATTTATTAATTAACAGTGTTTAGGTACGTAGACTTTCATCAGGTTATTTTCAAAAGGAGAGACTCATTGAATCAAGCAAATATCTATATAATTACATTATGGCACCATAAGCCTACAATATGAACATGAAACAATTTATAAGCTCATATACAGAAAAAGTATCTCATCTTCTTCTAGAGCTTGTCCCTAAACAAGAAAAGAGAAGAGCTGGAATCAGAGATAAAAGTTGATAAGCAATTCTGGGTTGAGTATTTAGGATTTACTCACCTGAGATAAGAATGAGGAAAATCTTCAAACTCTTCCTATCATGAAATAGATAGAAGATAGAAGTTTCTGTAATATGGCCCAAAGTCTTTAAAGTGATGATCAAGAGATCAAAACGTCATCCAGGAACCCTGATACAAAACCAAATGTGAAAAAAGACATCATAACAGAATGTATACAGAACTACAAGATGTCAGTGAAACTGGGTAAATTTCAAATAAATTGTGCGCTGAATAGCATAAGAAAGAAACGAAATGCTAGAGGCTGAAAGTTTATTCTGATAAAGGGCTTTTTTTCCTTGTTTGTCCTAACTGCCCTACTTACATGTTTCATATGTGAACAGCCAACTCAGCAATCTTTGTGCAGCGTCCACAAAAAAAAAAATCTATTTCTGTTTTTATCTTACTAAACAATACGTTGCATGTTTCCTAGTAAAAACCTTTACATGCTGAATGCTTTATAATTTCAATATTTTTCTAATACCAGATCAGCGTATCAGATCTATTCATTAACATAAAAAGTTTCCAAATCTGTCAATATGAATTGTTAATTAACATTTGTTAGTCAGGCTCTTGGTGTACTCTTGTGTTTAACCCATTTAGTTAAAAAATATTTTTGTACATTTATTTTTATTTTCAAGTAGAATTTATTGAAATATATCAGTTCAGTTAAAATAAAGCATATGATATGTTTTTCCCAACCTATGTTTTTCAGTTTTAGTTGTAAAACTTTGCTTTTAGAGGCTGCAGATCACTTTTTTGACATTTCTATTGATACTTAAATCAGAATAGCAACAGAAACACATTAATATACAGCATGTCCCCTCATACAGAGTCACACATTCACACAGATGTTTCAAATAAAACAAGTAGAATGTAAATGTAAATGAACAAAAAAATTAAACATAAATAAACAATAAAACAAATATTAAGATAAAAAAGGCTGATCTACTCTCATGTTATCTATATATGCAGTCTCTTTTCAGTAAGTAATATGCGTTTTGCTTTTGAGGGAGATAATAAAGAAGTTCCAAATATCTCTTTCTACTTACCTTTAGAAGAAGTCTTTTTCATTTCCTTTGTTATCTTTACAAAGTCCTTGGGTTATATTCCAATACAGATATTTTTGGCCTCAATAAAATATTACTTTTAATCTGTGACAAACATTTAACAAGATTTTCCCCAAATACTTTGGCTACTCACACTGCAGATCATTTTTAATTAGATACTTTTGTTTTGTACTATTCAAATATCCAACCTTGTATGGAGAATAATTCATAATTCATTAGCAATTTAATAATGAGAACAAATAATTGCAATGCTCAGGAAAATCTGCTACGATTCTTTTCCTTTATATCATTAATTTATTCCATTGCTGAACATGGATGGATGTCTAATTCAGGCTTTTTTGCACTCCTTGCATAGATGGAGAATATCCTGCTGACAGACAACGGTGAGTAAACCCTTGTGCCCAGCAGAGAGCAGCATCGTTCTGGTACAGTATGCAGGAGAACCTTCCAGAGAACATCCTGACTCTGCACAGCTGTCAGTCAATGCACATTAATACAAACAGTACATGCGTTGGCACTGAGAGGGCACAGCCTGTGTATCCAATTAATCACTAATGAGATCATGATGGGGATATTTAGGTAGTTTTCCAGTTATAACTGCGTCTGTGCGGAGAATCTGGATGTAGAGACTCATGTCACGTGCATAATGATGATGAGAAAATGGTCTATTCCAGGACACCTGCGCTTAGCTGACTTTGGTTTGTCCCGTCGTCTGGAGAGAGGAGGAAGAGCTTTCACCATCTGTGGAACCATCCAATATATGGGTGAGAAATATTCTAAGACATCCACCCACATCCACCTCTGTAGTTAATCCTGCATATGATTAACATTTTATGTATTATTTGAATCTATTATACTGGGATGTGAGCATATTAATGCACTGAGATGTCGTGCATCCTTTGCTGTGAGCGTGCTCTGTCTGCTCTGCAGCCCCAGAGGTGCTGAGTGGTGGACCATACAACCATGCAGCTGATTGGTGGTCGCTGGGGATTCTGCTTTTCTCATTGGTTACTGGGAAGGTGAGGTCTTGTTGCCAGTGGGCCTCAGTGTGTCCTGCATGATAAACAGACATTACTCACAGTTACTCCTGCAGTGACGTAGATGAAGACTGTGTGAAATCCTTTTAGATGCTGTCTTCATGACGTAATATTACGTATTTGTTGAATTACAGGGTATTTATAAATCAAAGTACTTCAAAACTACAACACAACTTCACCCAAAGGACATTGTTTGGGAATTCACAATTGGATACTATTAGCTGGCATAAAGCATATTTGTGCCCCTACCAATTCTGTATTTCAAACAAGATCAGAGAAATATGTTTTAAGATCTCGCATAACACTTACCTATATAACATGGTAATTTAAAAGATTTCTTGACATAGAGATTAAATGCACCTTTTGTGACTCTCAGCAAGAAACAGTCATGTATTTGTTTTGTCACTGCACCTCCTCATCTCTGTTTTGGAGTGACAGAGGAATTTGTTTTCAGCAAAACTGGAACAATTATGCCTAAAGATATTATTACTAAATTCAAATGCAACAATAAGCTTTTGAGTTTCATGAAATTGTAATCAGTGAATTTCACATACATAGCCAAGGTTCTCCAAGTCCCTCCCAAACTTTAACATTTTGCTTGAATTTAATTTGTTCATGGATACTTTACCCCTCATGACAAACAAATAAAAGTGCACACACAGTCACATTTTGAAAATTATTCATTATAGCCCCTGATTAAGATGCACTGACATTACTGATGTGACTGTGTATTTTATGTTGAGATGCTTTATTTTTATATTTAATTTAGCTTGCTTACTTGCTTGTTATACAGTCTAAAATCTGGCTTTCTGAGAACTGAAACACTCTGAATTTTCTGTCTTCATGTACCTCAAACTCTCCTCAGTTCCCTGTGACTCCAGAATCAGACCACTGCAGTATGCTGAGGAAAGTGAGGAGTTTTCCATATGAAATGCCCCTCAGCTTCAGCCCCCCGCTGGCCTTGCTAATAACTGAGGTAATTACACAAAGAGTGAAACCGAGACGAAGGTTGAAGGGTTGAGATCAAGTCAAGACCAAGATCAGAGTGTATCAAGACCAAGACAAGACCAACACTTTGAGGGGTTGAGACCAAGTCAAGACCAAGACCAGAGTGTATCAAGACTGACACAAGACCAAGATGAGATTTTATTTTTAGTGATAGCCCCAAAATCGTGGTCTAGACTGATCTTGAAATAAAATCCAGAGTCTGCTTTGTCCGAGGCTGAGACAAAACCGAGTAGAAATGCGGTTCATTCACAGACAAGACTGATACCTTTGAAAAGTGGGCTTCAGACCGATCTGGAGACCAAGACTGTTCACGAGTACTACAACACCACTACTATCTGCTCAGTTTAGCTAGTTAGATGTCATATTATGACCCTCACACATGTCTCTGTCCAGCTTTTGTGCAAGACCCCCTTCCGCCGCCTGAGGACCCTCGAGCGTTTCAAACGCCAAACATTCTTCAATGGAACAACCTTCGACATTGCCCTGCTGCAGCGCCAGCCTGTGGAGGTAACTGATGAATGACTACATTTAGTTTAGTGTAAAAGACAAGTCAGATTGTTGAAAGAAATGTTCAATATGCTTGATTGAATTTAGTTATGGTTAATCCATAGTTAAATTCAATCACTAGTTGTAGAAAGTTAGCAAAAATTAGCTCCACCTCAACCAAATAAAGAATTCTACTGAAACATTAATGCAGGAGTAATGAAATACAATAGTATTTATCATTTGATATATTGTATGTACCTACATGGGGCATTTTTAGTATTGAGTGCCTTTACTTTTAATACTTTTAGTAAGTTTTTCTGATGATAGGTAACATTTTCAATGGAAGACTCTACTTGTAATGGACTATTTTCACAGTAGGGTATTGGTACTTTTAGTGGAGTAAAGAATGTTAATACTTCCTCCACCACTATTCCTCGTTACTCTCCAGGTGATTCTGGAGCTGAGAGAGAGACCAGACAGAGCTGCCAAAGCTCGACGAGGCCTCACTTTGTCTCTGCAGCCTCTCAAGGGTTTTGACTACGACTCGTTCCTCAGCCCTCCTGCCACACCGGACACATACCTGGATGCCGGCACGCAGACTCACACAGCTGCACCACTCCCCGGCCCAGTACTCCAACAACTGCAGGCTGCTCAGGAAAAAGGCCCACGCAGAGAAGTGTTTGTGTGATGGACTTTGAGTTTACATTGTGGTTACTAACACACTAAAGGTAAAGGCCTACATGTATGTGTTTCTGCACACTCATTCACGCTTTCACACAGGTGTGGTGCGCCTTCTAAAATGTCTTAAAATAGGTGAATATGATTTAATTGGATCTATAATTTAGAAGGGAATGATTAATTTGAGTAAAAAACCATCACTTCCCCACTTGTATTGGCCAGTTTTATGTGTTTTTTGTGATGTACTGGACACTTTTTGTTACTTGTTTGCCTTTCTCCAATGAGCACCTTTTCAAGCCTACTGTATTTGCTCAACAGTTGTGCAAGAAAGATTGCACTAATGTCCATCTACTAACAATGTTTCCAGTGACTGGTCGCCTCGTGAATACGTGCACTGGGCTGCACCAAGAAAGATTGATTTAATCTGGTTCTAATCAGAGTTTAGCAAAACTAGGTTTAAAATGAGTAAATCCAAATTTTACAAAAAAGGCAGCTCTGTTACACAAAATGAATTTCTGCTTAGTAAATCCAACTTGAATTATGTCAACAAGTTATATTGTTTGCTCGCTAGCTAAAAGTTCTAAACATTACATTGCTGACATACACAGCTAAAAAGTTGGTTAGACTGCTCAGGACTCTAGAACGATTTTTGCTCAGTTCATCTGAAAAAGGCAGCCATTTTCAGGTAAACTTCCTCAAGTGTAAGTTTAAAGTTAAGACAGATGAGCTTCAAGAGAGGTTTAAATATAATCTTTCTTAATTATAAGCTAGTTTAAAAGTTTGGTGCAACATAATTTAAAGTTAAACCATGATTTTATCAGGTTCGAAAATTAATTATTTTCGGTGCAACCCAGCCATAATGTTCAACTGCTGTCAAATTCACCCCACATTGGAAAGTCATGGTGGCTGAAGACAAAACATCGAATTTCTTCCTTTTCACTTTTTCTTTTTCTGTTTTTCTTACAGCAAGTTATATGTAGTTAAGTAGAAATCCACACAAACCCCTTCTACAAAATGAGTGTATTTCTGAACTTCTGCCTTAATTTTATGTAACTGTTTTGGCAGAAGTGGATGAAAGAAACTCCTTGCCTCATTTTCTGAGTCATTATGGTGTGATCTTTGTTATAACACATTCTGTACTTTTATAAATGCTGTGATAGAACTTTCCCCAACCTTTACTGCCTAAATTCTGTAGCAGCAGAAACGTCTCTCTTCCTGTGTTCGTAGCAAGGTTTTCATAGGCAACTGGATTTGATAGAGTTCTTGAAGATGTTTCGCCTCTCATCCAAGAAGCTTCTTGGATGAGAGGCGAAACGTCTTCAAGAACTCTATCAAGTCCAGTTGCCTATGAAAACGTTGCTACAAATACCATGACCTGGATGACTGAGAACCTTCACAGACCTCTCCTCCTGTGCTATGTAAAAGTTATCACAACATCAGATCAAGACGTGGTCGTCTTCAGTGTTTGCTTTAGTTTAAATCATTTGTAAATTGTGACTCAGGGGAGCACTCGCTGGTTTTCCCAAGTCAGCCTTGAATTTGACTCTGAGATGGCACCCAGCGGTGCAGACCTGAGCTGGGACTGTAAGGGTTGAATGAACAACAGTATTGTTTACTTCCAGTTAACATTTTCATAGATACAGGGCTTTTTCTATTGTCCAAGGCTGCCGTAACCCTAGCCAGTAATCGCACCCTCATGCACTTACCTGATCATCAGATTATATTATGATTTTGTAAAGTATGCCCTGGCGTGTACCCAGAATGCCTCACGTGTCACCCTGAGCTTGCTTTTTTTGTCACCAAAAATACTTATTTATAAATTCCTCTTTATAAAGTTTATATGAATATTTTGGATGCTATTTGATGTTATATGTCATGTTACAATGTATTTTTGTAATTACCATGTGGCACAGAGGGAATATTAAACTCTTACTGTACAGTGATCTGCTGATTTAGATGTTTTGTCTGTGTGATATGTGAGTACTTTTTTTTAGTTTGTTTGATTTGACTTCTTTTTCTTATTTTGAACATTTAGATAAGAAATATGTAGAAATATACATTTTATGTCTGAAAAGGAGAAGGAAGCAGCAACATGCCTGACTGGTCCTACTCCCGCTCTATACTAATCCATTAATAATCAGAGGCAAATAATACACATACTGTAGCACCCACAACAATATGTAGACAGTACAATATAATTAAAAAAATAAAAAAGAATTGAGGAAACAGAAATAAAGAAAAGAAAAAAATCAAATAAAATTAAAGGATCCCTTCAATAATTTAAGTAATTACATTTGCAGCACCAATACAATCAGAAACAAAAATATACAGTAGGCTACATGTGACAGGAGCGTGTCTAGAGTTTTATATAGTCCCACTCTTCATAAGAACAAATCTTTTCCTATCTCATATTATGGTGATCTACTTGGGTAAATATTTTTTCCAAAAGAAAGTGGCTTCACAATATATTTTCTAAGAGCTTTAAATATAAACATTTTCCCAAACAGAGTAATTGTGTTTAATATCTGGAGACTGTCTTTCTTCAGGACCCCCAGTATAATGTTTAAAGGTTTAAAGGTGCAAATTTAAAGTGAATCTCATGGTCTTAGCTAATTTTTGATGTTGGGCCAGAAACTTGCCACATACTGTACTGACGATAGAAAAACAAATACACCTGGTCTTCCTCTTCCTCATTATTACATAATCTACATAATGATAATTGTTCAAAATGAAACATTTTAAGTTATGAGTATATTTTATACTCGTACTTAAGTAAGCATTTACGTAATCTAGTTAGTTGCTTTCAAAAGCTTTCAAGAGTACTGAGTATTATTTAAATTAATATCCAAACCTTTGATCTGCATTTGATTGAAAAGGGACCAATAAAAAAAACATGACATATGGATGGACAAATACAAAAGCTGCAGCAGACACAGGTTTGTAGAGTTAAATGTGATCACTGAACAGAATGGCACAGGCATTTGCAGAGTAATTTAGACTGAAGAGTTGGGGAAACAGGAACCCCTTTGACTGAATGCTCCTGTTGAAAATCCATTAAAAATCAACAGTAAAAAAGTAACTGAGTAGTTTTTGAGAAGAATACTTGGTACTTTTACTTAAGAAGCCTATTTTTCTATCACCATTTCTTTTAGTAAAGTAACAGTAGGCTACTTGTACTTGGGTACAAATTTTCAGGACTTTTCCACCACAAGCAAACACATCCGTTAGCTAACACTACCTTTAGCCAGTTAGCTAGTTAGCTGCTACTGCTGGTGGAAAAGTGAAATTAGTTGGACAGTTTAACAGCTTTCCTCAAGTTTGGAAAGTTTATTTAAGATTTTGGGTTTGTGCAATACACTTTTTCCATCTTAAGTTAGGATTGGACCATTGACTTGGGAAATGTTCATGTGTAACTGATCTTTCCTAAATTATCCTCATTATCATGGTTACGAAACAGTTACGATAGGATCTGCAGGGTAGCAAGTTTCTGTAATACCCTTGTACAATTAGCTTACAACCCTCTTTTACTGTCACCATCATAAACATGATTTTCTTATGGATTCTCTCTGATTTCTTTCAGGAAAAATTGCAAAGCTGTAGGTATCTTTTAAAAAATCTTGCTATTTGCACATGGTATTGAGGGTTTAATTAGAGAGCTGGCACTGTAGGCTAATCAATTAGATTTTTTTTATATATATTAAGCTTCAGGCTGACAGAAAGTACATTCAATTCAAAACTTTTCACATGTTTTCTTGCTTTCCACAAAGATGCAGAATCATGCCGCATGCACTGGGCTATATGACGCCATCCCGCGCCTGCGCCGTAGCTCTCAGCGTCGTTGGGTCACGTGAGGCTGTGGTGTGACTCCGCCCCCGGCTCGAGAGTTTTGTAAAGGGTCACGTTGCTCTGCAGCAGTGAAACAGGAGACTCCTCCAGCCCGCATCATTCTCATCCTCAGCAGCAGCCAGCTTCTCACCTGCCCTCTGTGCACTCAGACACCCACCAGCAGGTAAGAATCAACCCTAATCTCATCAATGCCGCACACTTTTCGTGGGTTATTGATTATAGATATATACAAATAATAATAATGATTATGATGGGGTTGTGATGCTGCAAGCTAACTTTATCTTCCGGTCTAGTTAGCTTCAAATGACAGTAACCGTTAATAACCGTTAGCTCTTGTGTCGTCGTGTTCTTTGGTAGAAAGCTGTTAAAGTTTCCCTCCTCTGTATGAATATGTGTTTAAAGTTGCGTTTTTCAGACCAGCATCGACATACGCCACAGGAAGGGCGTAAAAAGGGTGACCTTCAGGGATGAAATTGGAAAGAGAAGAGCCTGTTGCGTCTGGTTTCACCTTAAATCGACACAAAATGCTCATTTATATGTTTAATTAGAGCGACCTGTGGTTAGTAATCGTGATGGCAGCAGTGTGAGAGTGGCCTGTCGGTGTCTATCTGTGCCTGTGAGCACGTAGACCTCTCTAATGTGATGGGAGGAGGGGTGGAGTTGCTACGTACTAAACGTGTTATTAATGTTTAAAACGTATCTTACACTCTAAAGACATAGCACTAAATATTTGATACATTTATTTAGATTTATTTTATGTTTAATTTAAGCTGAAACTATTTATTTAGCAATCATTGGGCATTGCATTAAAGCCCCCCCCACACACACACACACACGCACACACACACCTGCCTCTTGATCAGACTAAACAAGGGGAATTTTGATTTTTTTGTTTGGGCTTTGAGAAGATATGACTGGCATTTTATTTCACGATTTTTTAAATATTTTTTTTGACCAAATTAGTAATAGTTTAAGATAGAGTACATCTGCATAAAAATATATAATTAATATAACTGTTAGTAGGAGTCCAAACGAGAGAATATCTGCAACTAGCCTAACAATTATTTTCATTGTTAGTTAATCTTCTGATTATTTTTTTGATTCATCGTTTTGGGTGCAGCAGTGGGTCATAAACTGTGGGGCGGGCCCCACTGGTGGGGCGTAGAGCCACTGCAGGGGGGCGTGGCTGACCAGTGGAAAAATATGGAGTGAATCACGTTGAATGAGTATGATATATGTACTGGAAATAAAGTGTTCACTGGTGCTATTATGCTGACCTTTATTTCACTAAATTTCAACTTGGATCTTGTTTAATTAATTGCTTCCCTCATTATAATATTAATAATACTATAACAATATTTTGGGTGTGTTGGGCGATAACTTTTTCGGTTTCTGAAGTGGGGCACGCCAGACAAAGTTTGAGAACCACTGGGATCAGAAAATTAGTGTAAAAATTCCCCCAAACCCAAGTATATTCAGTTTACCATCAAAGAAGACTAAGAAAACCAGAAAATAATCACATGTGAAAGGCTTGAAGCAGTGAAGGTTTGGCATTTTTTTGTATTAAAAAATAAAAGAAATTAATTGGTTGCTATATGGGTTGGGCCGATGGATGATGCCTAACAGTCAGGGACTACTGAGCCCTCTGAATCAAAAGACGACACACCCCCTTCCTCCTTGACACACACACAAACACACAAACACACACACACACACACAACCACAGAAAGGGTACTAAATTAACATCTGTCAAGTGCCAGTAAAACATTGTTACTTAAAGTGCAATTTAAGCTCTTAAAGTTTATGGCCTTAATGAACTTTATTATTGTGACATTTCACTGTGGACATTGTCATATGCCAATTCAGTAGACATCACCCAACCCTAGTTTATGATTAATTTTCTTTCAGTGAACTAATTTATTATGTGACTAATCATTTAAGCCTGTGTAATCTTGTTTTTTCTTGTACCTTTAACTTTAAATCATCTGCTTTCCTTCTGCTATGGCAAACAAAATGTATCTAACATGTCATGCAAGTTGAATATTTAGTTCAGTTTATCAGTGTTTAAGAGGGAAATGTCACCTACACATTTTCACCAGTGTCAACATTTCTCTGAACGACAATGCATGCAGCCTTGACGTCTGTCATAGGCTCTTGTATCAGAGTGCTGCATGGGAAACAGTGCTCCTGCTAGCACTGCTGGATCGAGGCCTGAAGATAGAAACAGCCCAAACACAGGGACGTGCATCAGTGCCAAGGCCAGCAGCCCGTCTGGTAACAAAACACAGCGCATCAAGCTGGCTTTTTACTTTTGACTAGTGCTGCTATCCCTGCAGAAACCATTTCACCTCCTTAAAGCTCACACAGCTTGCACTGCAGAGGAAATAGCAAGGTGGGTATACCTGCAGGAGGTCACAACAACACACCCCTATCCTGCTTCTTACTGGACAATATAGTATGCAAGCTTCAAATATATTCTAGTTTAATACTTGCAGCAATGCTTTAAAAAAAGACTAGCTGCAGCATGGTTGCTATAGATGTAGATATACATTTGCTTTGAGTTTGATGATAATGTATTTTTGATATCTGACTGCATCCTGGCTGGGTATGTGAGCCAAAGTAGCATCAGTTTTCACAGAGGAGAATTGATTGACTGCTGTAGCGTGAAGAACACAGTGTGCAGTTTGGTCTAATCATGCTGTCCTTTGTTTATAGATGAAACAGATATGTGATGGCTTAGTTGAAAATTGGTTTGCTTTAACTAGTGTCCAATTAAAACTAGCAATAATTGTATCACAATGATAAATATAAACTGAGTGGTATAAATGTGGGCAGTATGATTGCTGTGCGCTGCATTTGACTGTTAAATGTTCGTATTAAATAACACACAGTACATTGATCACCTTTTTGAGTGGTCCTGCATGACGCCACAAAAGGGAGTTGGCTGTTGCATCTTGATGTCGCAGTGCAGGAATTACGTGCGTCTTGTTGAGGCTGACCACTGTGCAACAGGCTGAAATGAAAATCACAGAGGAACACTGGTAGAAAGACAGTTGAAACAACAAAATATTAGTCTCACCTCACATCCCTTGCACATTTCTCAATTTCATCCTGTCGTGACTGCCTCATTTTAAATGAAAGGATTCCAAAATAGCTTCTCTTATATTTGAATGACCACTCCAAAAATATCCTGCCTGTCATTGTGAAATGCATTATAAAAGCTGTACTTGTAAAATCATTCAGCCATGGCCTTCATCAGAACAACCCCTGCACACTGTACAATACTGTCTGGAAGATAAAACCTGTCACCAGTGGTAGTGTGTGATAACAGCATCAGAATGTTGCTACATCAAATCATGTCAAAATGACATTTTTGCAGCAGAGTGCATGTTGAGAGCGTGTTGTCTGCAGATCGCAGGGTTGGTGGTTTGATCCCTACCTCCTCTTGGCCACATGTCGAAGTGTCCTTGGGTAAGATGATATATCCAGGTTTGCTCCCGAGCCACATGCGGATCCTCCTCAGGTTGGGTGGAGCCCGGTCTGCCAGTGAGCTGATGATCCACTGTGGCGACCCCTATTGGGAGCAGTCAAAAGTCAAAGAAGAAGGCAGTAGTTCCTTTAAAGCAGGGATTTTCAAAAGGCAGCCAATAAGAACATTTTGTTTAGTCTCAGAACATAACATGAAATGCATGCATTATATTTTAATTTTTACACAGCTTTGTTAAATACTGATGGTTTCTGATGGTCAGTTACAACATTCAAAGGTCTGTTATTTCTATATAGCAGGCCCTTGCTATGTACAACAGAAGACTGTTGCTATGAAGAACAGGCTGTTGCTATGGACACAGTTCTGATCATGAACAGGACTTAGAACTAAAGTCATCATCATCACTCATCTCACAATTTGCAGTTTTGTTTCCATCCAACATGCAACTGTTTGTGTTAAAGCACTTAGTGGAAGTGTCAGAGAAGCATAGTGCTGAAGTGTGAAGGCTCCTCAGTAGATCTTGGTCTGGTCCTCCTGAGTAGTTTAAGTTAGATATTTTATGTTCCAAAATGCAAATGTTCCTTTTTTGTTAGTGTTTGTAATGTGTTTGTTTATTTCAGTATAGAGTTGACGTGAAAATTGCTTCCTATCTCATGTTGCTTAGCTCAATATTCATACACAAGACTATAGGATTTGGATTGATATGTGGATCCTATGAGTGAATTATGTCAGTATTGGCCCCTGATACCGATGTTGGATCGAATTAGTCCCAGACAGTTGACCAGACAGTTTCACTGTACAGTGTTCCCACTAGGCCTGGCGATAAAGAATAGATAAATTTTTGGGGCATGCAGGTTTAAAATACCTTAAACAAGTTTGTTTATTGGATGTTCTATGACGCAGTTAAGCCTCTCTTTGTTGACCACTTCAGAAAATAAAGCGATCAATCAATCAGTTGTTGAAGAAGGCTAACCAGTTCCATTTAAGGATGCTCCCCTCTTGCAGTACGTATTCCCTTATTATAGTTAGTCACATCTGTGGTGGCAGTGCCTGCAGCAGGTGATAATTATTGAGTGCAGCACAAACTGGAGCTTCGTGTTCTTAAGTTCCCTACAGATGGTGAGCGTTTCCTGGAGACACATAAACTGCCGACACTAAAATAGAAAACACTAAAGTGTCTCCTGGGTTTGTGAATAACTGTTGTGACTGGAAAATTCTGACGTTCAGGAATACTGACTTGTGTCCTTCATAATTCCTATTTGAAATAATCATGACAGTGTACACACCTGACCATCACTGTTGCTGCTACAATAACACCAGTACTGACAAATATAATCTCTTCTCTACCTGGTAAAGAGTACAGTGTTGAGACTGTCTTAGGAGATAGAAGGGCTTACTCTGTGGTGGATTTACCCTGGGTGATTGGTGAATATTGCTGCACAATAATGACTCAAGAAATAAATTGTTTGTCTTTGATTCTGAGACCTGAGACTGTCAAAAAAGAAAGACATTCAGTTATATACAAAATGTTTTTCTTCATAATAGCTGCTACATCATTTTTTTTGTTATGCCATCTTCTTTATGTTGTTTATCCACTGAATTGATTTGCCCACTAAATGATAGAATCTGTTCAGAAATGGAAAGGTGCATTGCCTAAATTTCTAGATTTTGTGTACATGATAAACAGTGTGTTGCCAAACCTGCTGCAGGCTGATCATATGTCAAGGCAGATCACATGCACACAGAAGGGCTTTGTCCTTCAAGGTCCTCTTTTTAGTCCTTAAGCAGATAAAAGATGTGATCGGGAACATTCTCAGGCGTCACTGTCGTTTTTGTTTTAAAACATTTTTTTAGCTGAAGGGTCACATGTTTGGTAATCTCCCTTTGTGGTTGACTGCACATTGCATGAAATTTAGATGTCATATTGCTTTACAAGTTGTTTTGAAATGTTTATCAGCAGAGACCCAACCACACTGTTCCCAAAGTCAATGGAAATCTATTGTTGAAGCATGCAGGTTCTTCACAAAAGATAGCAAGTATTTGCTGAGCGTGAGTTTTGTCTGGCTAACAGTGAAGCAAGGCTGTGCACACACAAACATCATGCCTGTGCATTGCCTTTATCAAGTGTAAATACCCTCTCTTATTCACCGGACAGGTCTGCATGTGGTTTGTACTCCATGGTCTGACTCGTCCCCACAGGGGACATACTGTACTCTGCAGGCCTGGCCTCTTTAATTTCACCTGCATGTAGAATCTAACTATTAGTTCTGAGATGTGCTAGACAGTTGTGTTGTGATAACTGCATACCGTTTTCATCGCTAGGCCTGCGTGTGTGCTCTAAAGGTTGTTATCTCACAGGTTTAAGCTGAGGATTAACACAGAGGATATAGAGTATGCCAGGCAGTGTCCTACCTCAACACACTAGCCTCAGTTTGGAATGCAGTAGTCATATGAGTTTATTGTTGAACTATGCTAAATGCCCCTATTATCATTATATTTTTGGTGTCACATGAAATAAATTCCATTGTCCTCACACTAAGATTTCCCTCTTTGTTTTAATAAAATACAGTTTATCCTTAAATCATAGTTCATGCTGAGTTTAGTCCAAACTAGTCATTGGCCTATTATTACTAATTAGTCCCTTTTCCTGTGTTACTATCTGTCAGCTATTTACTCATACAAAGTTAAGCCTGCGATGCATATAGCTCACAGCCATCAATCAAGCAATGCAGTTCAGTGTATATATACAATATAATGTAGTCGCACTATAATTTGAATCTCTAATCCCTTTCCCACTTTTTTAATATTTATACTCTTCTAACTTTTATCTATTCATTCATATCTTCAGTTTCCCATTCAAACATTAAATCCCATTCATACTTATTTGATCCTTTCCCACTTTTTCCACTGTTCATACGCATTTTGTTTACTTCTTCATACAAAGTTCAGCCAGGTATGTAGTTTCACTCCCAGCCATTAATGAAGCAATGCAACTATTCATATTCTTTTCAACTTTTATCTGGTCATTCATACTTTAAGCCAGAAACTCTAGAAACTTATAATGTTCCACATCTTTTGTATCATTATATCTTGAATTTCACTAAAATTCAATTTTTCAACCCCAGTCATACTAAATAAACCCTTTCTCACTTTTCTGACCTTTTAAGCTCCTTCAGCTCATACATACAAGTAAAAACCAGTAATTTAGGTTAGTAATAGTTAGTATTATTATTCAGCTTTTAAAAGCAGCAATGCAGTTTGACGAAAGATTTTCAAGATCAAGCATCCATACTCTAATTTCCTTAGGAATTGCCTTTGCTAGTTTACATTTATTATAGTTGAATATTTATAGTAAAAATAGCTGTCTTGGTCCAGCTCTCTTTTCTGTGCATCACACTCGTCCATACACAGCTGACTGGAGCTAGCCTCTGTATTAATCACTAAAGGAGTAGCTTCCACCCATGAAACAGATTTATCTGTGGCTGAGGCAGTATTGTGGCACATGCTGGTGTACATGGTAAATGCTATAGCCAGTGACGTTGCTCACTGGGGGCGGCTTGGCAACCGATTCAGTCGACCGCAGAGGGAAGTCACAGCATGTTCCCTGGCATTAGTGGGACTGATGCATTTCTGGGATGTGTGAAAATGGGAATTTACAAATCCCCTGCATGTTCATCTTGTGAATATCATTTTTACTCAGAGAGCATGCCTCTTTTAGCACAGCAGGATGTTTGAAGGACACTAGATGGAGTGATAAAACCATGGAACACGAAACCAAAGACACGTATACGTGCAGTGCACAAAGAGTGATATAATGACATTAGGGGACAACAGGACTAGTGCTGCTGAGGAGAGTGAACCGATCCATGCTGCATCCAGTCCTGCAGCTATAATGAGGACTGGCAGCAGAGTATATAGGAGGCCTGTTACATAATGGCTCCCTCTCTGTCTTCTGTCGTTGGGATGAGGTGGGGAGGGGAGGGGTTATGTAACTGCTTATTTACGGCAGAGTGAAGAAGGGAATAGGGAACAAAATAATCTGGTTTGAAGCGTGTGCGTGCGAGTTAGCACGTCGATCCTTTGAGTTAATACAGTCATATTCAGTCCCAGATGGTATGAATGTCAATGATAGAGTTTTGTTTGGATTCGAAATGACAGTCACACAATAGCCCATTTTATTGAACAAATGCAACTATTAGTATTTGATTTTCTCTCAGGAAGCAGGAAGCACATTCTGCACACAGTCATTGGTTTTATCACATCTCTCATACACAAGCAGGGCTTTTGCATTGTGTGACTTCAAGTGCCATCATGTAGGAGTTTTGTCATTTTCATCCATCCTCTTGCCGTCTCTGAGAGGAGCTTTAGTGCTGCAGCAAGGTAGCCATGTTGTAGACAATAGAAGGGCAAAGAATTGGGGCCAGTGCTGGGCAGTCGTCCAGGTCGACATACCATAAAACAATGTGACTTCTCCATGGCTTTCTTTCTCTCTCTCTTTCAGCCACCATGACTCACCAGTACCCCGCACTGACTCCTGAGCAGAAGAAGGAGCTGCAGGACATTGCTCAGAGGATAGTAGCGCCAGGAAAAGGCATCCTTGCGGCTGATGAGTCCACCGGTATGCATGTGTTACATCATTAATATTTTACATAATAAAGAAAAAACATAATTAGATGGAAAGATAGAGCCCATTTAAGAAAGATCTTGTATAATATCACCCTAAGTGGCTTGATGAATGCATTACTTATAAAATATTTCACATAATATCACAGCACACACTGATCCATTTTGGATGTGTTTGAAAACTGGTATTTCCTTTCAACCTTTTCATGCAACAGCTAGTTCCAACCAAATGATTTGATCAGACAGAAGCGATCCATGCACTGGGACTTTTAACTACACGTGTCATTCTGCTTTACAGGCGTTCTAATAACCGTTACAAAACTTACATAGACAGGCTAGCTACACTGATCTAGGACCAATAGCGGAGTGGCTGCTGCAACTCTACCACTCCATATAATCAATTAAACTGGCTACATAGAGATACACTCCACAAACCTAAGAATTGACCAGTCTTATATTTATATTTTTATGTAGGATTCGATTGGCCATTTTATACAGAAATGGGTCATGAAGTGTGTATTAAACTACCGGTATACAGGATGATAGCCTATTCCTGTCACTTGAGATTGAAATAGCAGACTGAATGACAGGGAAATGATAAAAGTAAAAGAAAAAAGATAAAAATGAGCTATCGGAGCTTATTGACTAAATGTTCCCTGGTGATCACCCCTTTGGCATTTATTTTACCAGAACCAGCTGGCAGTTACCATATCTCTTAGATACTGTAGACTATAGCATGTAGATGTTAACTAACCCATATTACATAAACTCAGTGAATAAGTTGTGAATAAGTTTCACAGTGCTTTCCTTGGTCCACAGGCTTCATACCTAGGACCGAATCACAGCCGTATTGATATTCAGCACTCCCTCTCATGATATTGCTTTAATTAACTTTGCACCAAACCCTCTATACTTTCTTACGCACATTTGAAGACTAAGAGTCAACCTATAGCCCTGTGTGTGTTTGTTTGCAGGCAGCATGGCGAAGCGTCTGAACCCCATTGGGGTGGAGAACACAGAGGAGAACAGGCGTCGCTACCGCCAGCTGCTCTTCACAGCCGACAGGCGCATCGACAGCTGTATCGGAGGTGTCATCTTCTTCCATGAAACCCTCTACCAGAACACAGACGACGGCACTTCCTTCGCCAAGCTCATCAAAGACCGCGGCATTGTTGTCGGCATCAAGGTACACAGTTCTCAATATTGCAGTTAACCACTTCAGTCACATTTAGACCTCTTTAGTTTCTTAATTTTTAAGGAAGAAATGCAAACTGGTCTGATTACAGTGTCTTTAAGTGTGAATATTTTCTGGTTTCTTTACGCCTCTATGACAATAAACTGAATATTTGTTTGTTGTGGACAAAACGAGACATTTGAAGATGTCAGCTTTGGCTTTATCTAAAAAAGAGAGAAGAAATTCAGTTATCTCAACAAAATATTATTAGTTGGTAAAACTTAAGAGTTTGAGTTTAAAACTCTCAAAATTGCCCTGAAATGTTGAGTTATCTCAGCATTTTCATTTTTACAGTGTACATAAATATCATGAAAGGTAGCAATGCAGGCTTTACCTGAAAGTAACTTGTATACAATGTATGAAAATATTTTGTTTTATTTATACATTTTGGTACCAGTGCAAGCTCAGTCTTAAACAGTTGTTACTGTGTGTTTCTTGCTGTGAGGCTATAAGAAAATGAAAAAAGGATTGCTAATAATTCCAATCAATCCAAACGGCCAACCCCATTTCATTCCTTGTTGTTCCAACTTCCAAAATATGATAAAAGTTTTAATATTCTATTCCTCCTCTTGCTCAAGGACCCCTGTTGGTCTCCAGACCCCAGATTGAAAACCACCGTCTTAGGACACAAGAACCTGAGTCTTTGAAGTTCAGCCTTATTTGGTGGCCTTATTTTATTTGCTTTGGCTCAGAGTGTCTCCAAAGACACAGTGTTGATATTATACTACAGCTAAGTATTTCAGTTCAGCAGACAAAAACACAGTCATCATTTTCTTGGCTGGTTAAACTAGAAGGGCTCTTACACTGTATATGGAGACACAGACTTGTTGTCAGCACGCTTAGATACACACAGATCCACCCACCATAACAGCAGATCAGGTTGAGAGGAGAAACTGGGTGAAAGAGCTCTCAAGACCAGAAGGAAGGAAGGAAGGATATAAGTAATAATCCATGCAAAACCACAAGACCATTAATTTGGAGAGAGTACTCTTAGTACTAATGCAATTCTTTATAACACCTATTATATGCCACCTTGTCAAAGCAATGATTACTTGTTAGAATGCCACAGCCACTTTCCCAAGAAGCAGTTATTTATCTTTTGAGAATTTTAAGAGTAGCAATATTAAAGCAAATAACTAAAAAAAACTGGTTGAAAGCAGAGGCGCCAAGTAAGCAAATGGAATGACAGAATTAAAGAAATCTATATAAAAAAAATGGAGAAAATAAATTACAGGATTACAAAGATCTAATTAATTTTTTTGATGTAAGATAGAAGAGTTTGCAGAAAATAAATATTATATTTGAATATGAATGTATTTGCTGAGACCATTCAATTTCATTTTTATTTTGTTGTACTTTTTTTATGTTTTTTTTTTACTTAGTTAATTATTCTCCTTTTTTTCTTTCTCTTTCTTTTCTTATTTAAATTTCTTAATTAACTGTATCGCTATTACCGTTAATGTTCATCTTGTTTTTCCTTTATTATGATATTTCTGAGATTATGATGGGGTGAGAGGGATATTCAAAGCTATAAAGTTGTTTAATACCACTGTTTACCTGTTTACAATAACTACTGTAAGGGACCACAAATTAAAAAGAGTGTTTTTTATTTTGATGCAATAATAAGTAGTCTTGTAAATTACCCAATAATTTAAAAGAAAATTTTAAACTAACCCTTTGGCCGTACAGCTGCTTCCGGGGCCCATTAGATGGCGATCCGAGGCCCTCTAGTGGACCGTGGCCTGGTAGTTGAGAATGGCTGCTCTAGACAGAATGTCACTTTACAGAAACAAAATTTGAGAATGTAAAGGACGTTAAAGTGTAATATCACATGTGAAACATTTAAAATTATTTCTGTTTCCCTCTTTACAGGTAGACAAAGGTGTTGTACCCCTCGCTGGAACAAATGGAGAGACCACCACTCAGGGTAAGACGCATTAGGAGCACACACGCTCAAAATCTCACAGACATTTGAGCCCCCCTTCTGTGTTACTAATGGATGGTTCTGTGTGTAGGTCTGGATGGTCTGTCTGAGCGCTGTGCGCAGTACAAGAAGGATGGTGCAGACTTCGCCAAGTGGCGCTGTGTGCTGAAGATCAGCGACACCACGCCATCTGAACTGGCCATCTTTGAGAATGCTAATGTTCTGGCACGATATGCTAGCATTTGCCAGCAGGTTGGTGTGTGATTAATGAGGATTTGAGGACACTATTAGGGGTTATAACAAACTTATGTGGTGTATCTGTAAGAATATGAGGGTTTGCATTTAACTTATAACCTTAAACTAATGTCTTCTAGAATGGTATTGTTCCTATTGTGGAGCCTGAGATCCTTCCCGATGGAGATCATGACCTGAAGCGCTGCCAGTACGTCACTGAGAAGGTGAATTTCCAAAGCACAAACCACTGTATACATACTGAAAAGTATATATTTTACTTCATGTTAGTGACAGTGCTCTCACAGGTGTTTGACATTAGATATGTCTCTCTCCTGCTGCCAGGTCCTAGCTGCAGTGTACAAGGCTCTGTCAGACCACCATGTGTACCTGGAAGGAACACTGCTGAAGCCCAACATGGTCACAGCTGGACACTCCTGCCCCAACAAATACAGCAGCGAGGAAATCGCCATGGCTACTGTCACCGCCCTGCGTCGCACTGTGCCTCCTGCCGTCACAGGTCAGAGACTGATAAATATAAGAGACAAAACTGAGCGGGATCCTTATGATATCTGTGTACTCTATAAGGAATATATTCAATACACAAATAACTCAGTATATTTTAAATATATAATTCTAAAAATACACTTGGTCCTAAAGTATCAATCACTTTATAAATACTTAATTTTACAAGCCAATTTTTGGCAAAATAGAGAGACTTTTAGTCAGGATTTAAGATTATTAAGGCACCGGGCCAGTGGGCATTGATCCGACGCGGCCGCCAAAGCTTATTGCACTGCACCGCCTTTCAGAAGCAGCGCTCCACTCTATTCAGCTTAAAATATGCAGCTGCAGTCTATTTTTGACAGAAGCCATGTCAGGCTGCACAGAGCAGATCAAGCGGGGAAGACACATAAACACAGGAACGGCATAGAGCACACCTATTCAGTTGGCAGCCCATGAGCAAATCCAATCCTTTAATGACCTCAATCCAGCCCTTTGATCATTTATAAAAAAAGTAGCATTTTGATTTTATTGAAATAACCTGCTAACATTCTAAGTTTCTGGATGTTTATGTTGTTTATTAGAAAATCGTCATTTTATTGTAGTCAGTCCATTCATTGGTCATGTCATTTTAGCAAAAGCTAAAAAAAAATCAAGGAAAAAATAACAAATCAATAAAATCTGAACAAGTCAACAAAATCAGGCAGGCAGCCAATTCTTAGTGGGATAAAGCTGTGTGCACGACAGAACAAAACCGCCTCTACAGACGTGATGTCATTGAGCCATGCCTCGTGGTATCTAGGGATAGGGGATATGGCTTAAAAATCATATCTTATTAAGCTATTCTGCAAAATACTATATTCTCTAAAGATGCATTGCTGTAAATTAAACTACCTAACAGTATATGAAGTAGTCAAAAGTAGCACAACCTAAGTATCTACGTACAGCGGTAAAATGCAGCATGCAAGCATACACATTATTACGGCAGTAATATTGAACCAAAAGCATCATATATTATAGTAAAACAGACAGGGAACGTTAACCTGTACAATGAGTATTTAAAGTAAATGTTGCTATGATTGCTATATTGTATGGATGACAATTGTTGCTTGCAAAAAATATTAACACAACAAGTTAGTAATATGAATATAATGATTAAGTGGGTAAAGACAAGTAATACAACAGCTAGAGCAGTCTGGCATGTTCAGAAAATTACATCACTTTACTGTAATGTAGCCTTTAAAACCAGAAAAAGACAACATTTATGCCATATCATTATAAAACGATATCCAAAATCTAAGATGATATCAAGGCTCTTATCACGTTATCGATATAGTATCTTTATATTGTCCCGCCCTAGTGGAATCAAAGTGTTAGTTAGTTGCATTAAATTTAAAAACAGATGTTCTATAACAAAACAAATGTTAAACAATTTCTCCATTTAAGCCTAAGAACATACCTGAACATCATGAATTTATTTGTGCTTAAGTTGAATTGGATGCTCACTTATCTGTGTGTGTTCAGCTGACCTGCGGTGCTCTAACTCACGTTAGCTAAGCGTTTAATTGGATTCAATTAACTGGAAATGAACTAGTTGAATACTGCTTCTATTTTACTTATAGTAGGTGCCAAATAACACAGCACTTTCTGGAAAATTACATTAAAAAATATTTTGACATTTTTCTGAGTACTGATGTACACGTAAAATGAAGCATTACCTTGGCATGTACGTATATTGCCAAATTTATTTGTTTTGTCCCAAGATTAGATTAAGAAAGCCAGATGCCATTTCCATTCATAGTTTTGAAAGTCTTCAATGCTCTGTGAAAGCAGGTTTAAGCAGATCTATAACGTGTGCATGTGCTTGTTTCTGTTTTGTTTTTTTCTCAGGAGTGACATTCTTGTCAGGTGGCCAGTCCGAAGAAGAGGCCAGCGTGAACCTTAATGCCATTAACAACTGTCCACTCGCCAAGCCCTGGGCCCTGACTTTCTCCTACGGCCGTGCCCTGCAGGCCTCCGCCCTGAACGCATGGAGAGGAGAGCTGAACAATGAGAAGGCTGCCACCGAGGAGTTCATCAAACGTGCTGAGGTAAGACATGAGACACATCTCCACACAATAAGATGATACTTAAACTGCCTGTCAGTCAGTCTGTCTCACTGAATGTTTGAATGGGTTAAAACTGTTTAAAGTTAAATGAGGAAAAAACTAGAACCCACTGCAGAGAGACGAAAACTGCCCTCAGTGCTTGAAGGCCTTAGCCGTCAGATTAAAACTATTATCACAATCTTGGGAGTAATTTTACACTGTGATTTAGATTTTAATTGGCACTTTAACAACATCATGAAAACTTCCATTTAGACAACTGTAGCTCCCTTTTTACTGGATTACCTTAAGTGTATAAAAAACGACAGCTTGTTCAGAATGCTGCAGCCGCGGTCTTAACTAAAACAAAGAAAATGGATCACATTGCTCCTCTGCTTAGACACTAAACTACATACCTGTGTAAATATAGAATTGATTTTAATGTTCTTTTACTTGATTATAAAGTGTTGAATAACTTAACTGAATAACTAATAAGCTCCTCCCTAAATCAGACCCTCTTTTATTTTGTGTTCCAGTGAGATCTTTTACACATCATAAAGTGACCATGATATGTTAAAAATAGTTATTATTAATAGTTATTTAGCCCACTGTATATGTATATGTATACTTTCTGTTTACCAACTATGTATGAGTGAAAAAATGGCTACAACTAAAGTTGCTGTCTGTTCATATTTTAAGCCAAACACTGAAAATGCTGATTGTCCAGTTCAGGGAAAAGCTTGACAGTGATTAGTGATTAAATTAATTAAATTAATACGTGTCAAAGCTCCTTTCTCATCAGGCACCTGACAGATGGAGTCTGTTAAATAGGGTTGAAATTAGACACATTTAAAAATATGCCACCAGTATCATTATTCTAATTTGCTTTATGTGTCTGTTTTTCAGGATTATGATTAATAAAATATTGCAATATTAATGAGACAAGTTGTTGATATTTATTTTTGGTAAAATAATCATGTTGTTAATCAAATAATTCTTTGTATATTATTGTTTACACAACTTTTTTGTCTCCTCTTCAGGCAAACGGTCTGGCTGCACTTGGCAAGTACGAGTCTTCTGGAACCTGTGGTGCTGCCGGACAGTCTCTCTATGTGGCAAATCATGCCTACTAAACATCCAACTACCACACTGAGCTGTGGTCTAATTGTAGTCTTATATCTGCTCTGCTATTTCCCCTCACTCCTCCATCAATCACGGGCCTGCGCTGTCTACTGTACTTTAGAGTTGTCAGAGTTATTAAAAAGACATTATTAGATATATGTATTTAAAAAACATAATGTGAAACTACTAAAGGAATCAGGCTTGTTTTTTTTTCTATTTAATCAAACAAATCACTTGAGACAATTTAAAGCTGAGGTGGAAAACTACTGTATTTTATGTGTTTATAACAGTTATTGAGCTCAGAGATGGGAGGTTTGAGGCTTTTAACAAAATTTGAACAGTAGATCAAGATAATCAGTCAGTATTCAATTCATGTCTCCACTCCCAGTGCTTTCTGCCCCACATGGTAAACGTTGAGCCACTCCCAAGCAGTCCAGATCAGCATGTGTGTGTCTGTGTTTCGCTTCTGTCAGAACGCTGTGTTGGCTCATCCTGAAAACGCTATACTAACATCCTCCCTGACAGCGGGACCAACCGAGTATTAGTGGCATCAGTACCTCCGTTAAAGGACTTTTTTAGATTGAGTTCATGTTTTGAGCGACTGTCAAACAGTGTGGAGTGTACTCATTGTACTTTTCAGACAGCTCCAGCAGAGGTCAGTAGACCACAACACACCAGGATTCATCTTAACCTTTCTGTTCTCTCACGCTTCTTACCACCACTAATCAGAGAAACATCTTGTGTGTCTGTTCTCAGTATAACATTAGCTTTAAATCACATACAGTAGTTAATGTATTCAGTTGTGTGAAGGTGTCGATATTATGTGATGCTCGTGTGTCATCCCCCCCTCCTGATTCCCCCAGCATACCCACCCCCCCCACAAGAAGAGGAGATGGTATCTATAAACGTGGACCAATACATGTGGGGTTAGCAGCGGGGGAACCAGTCACTGCTGTGTTGGAATACTGTGATGTTTGTGATGTTAATATTGTTCTTGAAGCACTTGGTGTGTCAAATAGTGGAGAAAAATTAAATAAACATTAAAAACTAGCAGAGATCTGTTTGTCTGATATTTGTGCCACTATTCTTCTGATTTATTTATCCTCATCAGCTGATTCAATGGCTTCCTGAGGTCCACACTCAACAGACACCACAAAACACATGACATTAAATTAATGAACATTAATGGAGTCAGTTTACTTAAAATTACATTAATATACATCAAAACATTAAAGCTAGTTAACACATATATTTAGATAAAAGTGCAAATAAAATCAATATATAAATGATTAAAATCCTTAAACAGGAGAATTATGCAACTCATGAAGCGAAATAAATATTGGAAATGAGCAGTTATACCTCTTATTAAGTTTGTCATGTGAAAAAATACCTCTGTATTTTTTTCATATTCTTTTTAAAGGATATATTTTTATTAAGCAAATATTAAGGGGTAAATCATGATTCTTTGGATGACTTCTCTTTGGATGCTGTTTTATTCTGCGCTGTGGACACTTGAACAGTCATGCAACACCCTTCTCACAACACATTATGAAGTGTTGTAAGCCTAACTCTCCCCAGTGCCTGTTCATCCAACTTATGTACTTCCAGCTAGCTAAATATTAGCTTTGACAACTAGTGTTACAGTATATTTGTGGACATGTCAATCTGACTAAATCACAGGTTGAAAGGGACTTTATTTATTTAGAACCTGGTGTATGAAGACTACAATGAAAATCATTTCTGTCTAGTATATGTTTTAAAATACAGTTTATATTCTTAGGCTATGTCACATTATTCCAAGGAACATGAGGACATATATTTCTATCTCATTCAGTGTCCTTGGCTGAGAGAAAATTGAGAGCCTCTGGGTTTCATCACTAAGCCTGAAAATGTATGTAGTTTCAAGAAGCACTAACCGTCTTAAAACATTTAATAAAGAGATATTAAGCTGTTGCAGTAGTTTTGTGTTTGTTTGTAAAACAAAGGACAAGCGTTTCTCTTCTTTTTTTTCTGGTCACTCATGGACAAGTTATAGGTATACAATATTTGGACTTTTTGTCAATTTTGCTGGCCAAGATTTAAGCCACCATACGAGGGCGCTAGTTTCCAAGATTACGGTCGTGTCTATAAAGGAACCCCAGACCCGCTAAAAATCCCGCGAGATTGCAAATTTTTTTTTTTTTTTTAAGTGTGGTCTTCCCCAGCCCTAACCAAGTTTTCTGTCCTCAAGCGTACCCAGATTCACAAGGTTGTCACATTATAAAACACAGAATCTGTGCAAGGTGCAAACGATAAAACGTACAAATCTCGCGAGCGTTTCGCAAATCTTTGGTTCCCTTCTAGATAAATGTTCACGGTTGCGTTTGGTATTGACACCGGGTGGGCCGTTGGTTACTGCCCCTCACTGCGTCTCAAACAAACTCACTGCCTTCTGCGTAGCCATCGCTGGTTAGGGACGGACTGTCAGGTATATATTACAGTATTTGTTTATATTTCATCAAACTGTATGTATCTCGATCACGAGTCGTTGCTGATTTTCCAGCCACGTTAATCGCCCTGATTTCTTTTAATGTCGGTCATGTGACCTCTAACTCGGTGTGTTGTAAAACAAACGCACCCAATTCTGTTCATTGACAGAAATGGCTACCACGGAAGTGGGTGAGTACAGTCATAATTTGAATTCTGTACCAATTGTCTTCCCTCAAAAAGTCATTTACTTCTACATTTACAGCTGTTTGCTGGAACAACAACGTGTAGTTACGACTGTTGTAGCAGCCTTAGCGCAAGGCCGCTGTATTATCCATGGTAACATCCTCTGAAGCTAACAGCTAACAGTTAGCTAGCCGCACCAGCAATAGCAGCAGTGATGATAACTTCCACACCTGCTGTTTTGCCACCTTATGCCTTTTATTGTAATTTTTTTCCTATTCCAACTAGAACTACAATATTAGGGTTTCTAAAGCCCCTTTTCATTTCCATAGCTTTAAAAACTAACTAACTATAAACTAGAACTTTCTGCCATTTACTGGATGTTGATTAATGAATCATAGTCTATAAAACTATGCATGTTTGCATCTTAATGTTTTAATAAAGCCTCAGTTATGTAATGCATGCAGCCCAGTCTTTTGTGGAATCAACAGATCAATGTAAACATATTATTTATAATCAATGGTGTCCAGTGAGGTGAATAGGTGTTTACAGGGCGGCAGCCACAGTCTTACAACAAAATCCCTGACGGTTGACAATAGCTGTATGTATGGTATAACCGGATAGGTGTAATTGAATGGCCAATATTGGCCTAGCACAGCTAGATCGGTCTATAGCAGCAATGGAGTATGTGTTGTCCCAGGGGTTTTCAATGAGTGAGACTGTGGGCCTCCCCTCAGACAAAGCATGGAATAATGCACTCCTTCATTAGTTTGTTTTCTTAGTTTCGCTCAATTCCTGGATGTCAGTGGGATCATGATTATGTTATTTGATTCTATAAACTCTCAAGATCATAGCTTCATATTACTAATCGATATAACCTCAGACTACACCAAATACATAAAAAAGGCCTGTCCAAAAGTATTTATCAGTTGATGACTCTGGGTAAAATAGCAAAATTCACCAATACTGTCAGGGTTCAACAATAAGTATTGCCCGCTTGACTGGGAAAAGTAAAATGCTGATTTTAAAAAAAGAAACCTATAGCAGAAAATGCTGTTTTCAGCAAATCTCAGATATGGAGATATCCTGCTTTTTTCTTTTTATTATCAAATTAACCAAAATATTTTGGGTTTTGGAATGACAAAACAAGACATTTAAAAACACCACATTTTTCAGAGCTTGCAGATTAAACATGACAGTTAAATTTAGCATTTGCTGTTAGTTCATAACTGCTAAACCTAATGATAAAAAATAATTTGTAGAGAGGCAAGTAAAAATTGACTGGGCAAGTAGATTTCTGACCCCCTTGTCTAACCAGGCAACTACAAAAACCAAAACATTAATGTTGCATCCTGACTGTATGCATGAACTATCTCTTTAACCAGATCACATACATTTAAACTATTCTGTGTGATCTCCTTTTGATAACTAATGTCATAGCAATGTAATATTTTTTCATGTCCATTCACTGAGCCTCTCCTGAAACTGTTTGGTGTCCTGCCTCCCTCTTTGAAAACACCTTTTTTTTAAAACTTGTATTTGTGTTTTAAAATTTATTTATAGTAAATACTTAATTTGTAGTATAGACCCACAAGTCTGGGCTGTGATAAACAGTAATGCTCAGAGGCTCATGTGTCCTACTGTCTCTGTATGTGTCTCTCAGAGCGTAGACGTGGCCAGCTGGCTGCTCTGTCCATAGCAGCAGTGGTCATCATCGTGGGAGTCCCTCTGTGGTGGCGAACAACTGAAACGTACCGCGCCTGGTTGCCTGTCAGTCAGATAAAAGAGTTAGCTAACCTGCAGGTTTGTTTGTGCTTCTTACTGTTACTAACATCTCATCATTCTGTGCTTTATTTTATCCTCCATGTGAACACAAGTACCTTTTAAAAAATGTTCATTTCTTTATTCCTCTTCTTTTTGTAGCTCCAGTTGAGTGCTGACGTGGAGGTTGTGTTTGCACGAGGAACTGTGACGCCAGAACAGCAGAAGAAGGTCCCACTGACGCAGACACAGGATGAGGAACATATAGTAGATGGTGATTTATTGACACTGTGTTCTTATGATCTCATAGTAACAAAATATGAAGACTCATTCTTATCTCAAATTGTTCTGTTTGCAGAGGACACAGCTTTGAGGTACAGGTATGAGACGAGGTACCGCACAGCTACCATCATGGAGGAGGACGCCCTCAACCAGCCCACTGCTGCAGGTTAGATGTTGTCACATACTAACGTTTTGTTATCTCAATCAGACAAAAGTTAGTAATTTCTCTGTGTCTCTCTTCTTGTTCTTTAGAGGCAGATCTTTCTCTGCACATGCTCAGTGAGAGTCCATGTGGCTCTTTGGTTGTGTATGTGATCCCAGAGTCATCTTCACTTCTGCCTGAGGTACAAACTCAATGTTTTGATTGTTGTTTGTCTTTTTGTTTAATATTTAGCACTAAAGAGCATTGTTTGGTTACTATTAACCCCTTCCTATTCTTTATGTTTTTAGTTTATTATGAGTGTTCATGTATTCATATGATAAAAGGGTTAAAGGGTAACTTCAGTATTTTTTAACCTGCAGTGCAGCTGGCAGAAGCAAAACGAATCTATGACTTAATTCATAGTGAGTTCATTAATGACTGTTGAGTTTGCATGAAGTGGTTTTTATGATAATAAAATTTGTATTTCTGTAAAGGGAGTCTGGTGGGTTTGGTGAGAGCAATAAACCAGCTGTTTCTTGTCACAAAAAGTATGTCACTCTTGAAAAAAAGAGTTCTATCTCCATAGTGATCCTTTCCATAATGTTGTCAGACATTTAGAATAACAGTCTGAACCTGTCGGTGACAAAAAAGGTTATAACCATTGCAGCAATTTTGCTCAACAGTGGACCAGTTTAAAAAATTGTTGTCCCCATCAGTCACTCAGAATGAAGACAAGAAGCTGAGTGGAGTCAAGTATTATTTCCACTGAAAATAGAATATAATCTGCTGAGTGTATAACTACAAACTGTCTAAATACAGTACTGTCTGCACAGCTTGCAAACAGAATTATAAATCATTTTGTCACTCAGGATAAGTAAAAGATAATACAATACCTAATACTGACCTGTGCCTTCATGTCTCACAGGATGTGGATGTGTACATCGGTCAGCGACGCACAGCCCTGCTGCGTATTGGCGCCCAGATGAGAGTGGGCAGAACACTAGAGCAACTGCTGGCTCACCTGGAGCCTCGCATCAAGCAGGTCCTGCAGGTGATGTCTTTCAGCCACACAGACATCACGGCTGCTCTCAGCGACAGAGTCCGTCTCAGCCCCGGCAACAAAGAGAGCATCGCTGACAGCATGAGAGCCTTTAAATCCAGCCCAGGTCGGTCTTTGTTTCAGCACAGCCATAGAAAAAAAATTCTGTTCCTGTTAGTAAATACTTCAACTCTGTCAACACTGTTCCTCTGTTCTGTTCTCTTTAGGTTATGAGATCACATTCAGTCTCTTGAACCCAGACCCAAAGTCACACCGGCTGCACTGGGACATAGAAAGTGCTGTTCAGACCTACATCCAGCCTTTGCTTACAAAACTGGCCCCTTTGGCTAACTTCAGCATCGACTCTCAGGTACTGTGTGTGCATGTGCAGCAGCCAGTAGTTAGTCACATTTTAGTTTTTTTGTTTCAGTCACAAATTTGTCAGATAATTTCATTAGTTTGATCTATTAGTGCATTGAAATGGCTGATTACTGTGATCTTACTCGGGGTGTCCACCCAAGCAGAGCCAACAATTTCATCTCGTCTTTATTTCTCAGAGCATAATAAACAGAGATTTTGTTGTCAGTGTTTCTTTCATTTATGTTGTTGTGACCGTTTAGTCAAGAAATAAAATGGTAGTTTTTGTCCAAATCTTTGTGAGCAAAATTAACACTGTTATCTCCTTACAGACGTTGTACTATGCGATGCTCGGTGTCAACCCGCGCTTTGACAGCAGCCGCAGCGCCTACATACTCAACTCTGACAGCCTCGCACACGTCATCAACCCTGTGGAGGCTAGACTGGGTAAAAGAAAACTCACACTGTGTAGAAATATGATGTAGTTTGTTCTTGTTTTTTGTATGTGTATAACCTTTTGTTTGTTTGTTTGTTTATTGTTTTTTTTTGTTTGTTTTGCATTTGATTTCCAGGCTCAAATGCTGCATCTTCCAACCCCGTGTTGAATTTTCTCCTGTACGTCCCGGATGCCCACCACTCACCCCTTCACATTCATGACCACAAGAAGCAGAAAGTGCTTTCTAATGCATTTCACTCGCCACGGTGGGGTGGAATTATGGTAAGATTTATGTACAACACTCAGGGACAGTAGTCTAGTCTGGTGGTAATAGCTTATTGGAAGTGAATATGCCATACATTACCTAAAAAAATCACAATAAAATGTTTCATTTCACTCTCTTGATAATTCTTGATAATCTTTAGTGGCTTATTTTTATTGACTGTTATCTTCATTATCGATTAATCTGTCGGCCATCTGATTGGTTGTTTGGTCCATAAAATTTCGGAAAATGATGAAAAATGTTGATTGCCATTTTCCAAAGCTAAGGTGAAGTGCTCAAATGTCTTGTTTTGTCCAGAAACCAAAGATATTGAGTTTACTGTCATAGAGGACTAGGGAAGACAGAAATTACTCACTCAAAGCAATTTGAATAGATTATGAAATGATAAGTAGCCTATTAATTTAATAGGTGTTTCTGTTACTTGTATCGATGATGCAGCTGAACAACACACCTAATGTTAAATAGTCGCTTCCTTGTCACTAGCAGCACTAGATATAAAAGTCTGTTAACAAGCCAGGTGTATTCATTGTTTGTGCACAGGGTGGTTTGCCTTTAAGTGAAACTATTCAACACTTTATTGAATAATTTTCTCATTGCTATTAATAAAGTGTCTATTACTGATACTAGGGCTTTATTGCCCAGGGCTATTTAGTTTGCTTTGCAGTGGTTCTGATTCAACATCCATGTTTTTGAAGGTCTATAATGTAAATGGTTTCTATGGACCGGAGGCTGTGTTTCCTGTTGACATCAACATCAACATGGCTAAAGTCATGGGAGTCTTCCTCGCACAGCTTCGGTAAGTTGACGCCCACAGTACAGGACAGGTATTGATTTTCCTTCCGACACACTGTAACTGTCCTGTACGGTCTCCCGTTAGTCTTTTGCTGGGTGTGCAGTCGTCCACCCCTCCCCCCGGCTTCCTGGTGGCACCGTGCAGCAGTACAGGACTAGCTGATTGGGAGCTGGACCGACTCATGTGGAGTCGGAGTGTGGAAAATATTGCAACAGCAACCACCACCATCACCTCACTGGCACAGCTGCTGGACCAGATAGGAAACATTGTTATCAATGACAACATTGCTCAGCAGGTAAGACACATACACACCTGCATTAATCACCAAGTTTCTGTGTTGCCTTTTTAGCCATTTTACCGCCTCGTGGTACGGCTTGATTCAACTCACTTTTGGTACTTCAACTTCATTCTCCACTGCAGATAGTACTCCTTCAACGTAAGCCAAGCTGGTCATCACAGTGATGCTGTTCCAATAATTGGGAAACAACACACACACAGGGGGTGCTTTGGTTTTGAGAGGCTGCAGCTTTTATTTACTGATAAACTGTAACACACACTGTACATGTACTGCCACATTGACGACTTCACTGCTGCCATTTTTGAGTGAATGAAGCAATTGTAGTCATTATTGATGGTAGCTTGGCTATTTAAAAATGTTAGGTTTGTGCAGGACGTCCCATGTCGCAAGACCAATGTTGTGCAGTGTTTGCATGTCACCTTATAGTATCAGTTCAGTGCCTTTGGAAAATAAGAACCAGGTACTCTTCATAATGGAAAGTCAAAAAACAGCGAGTACAGTTGAGTCAAGTTTTTGTGCACGTTTGAGTGTACATAAAACACATACTTACAAAAATATGGACACTCATGTCCACATATTTTCATTTACTTAATGTTAAAAAAGACATTCAATTTAATCTCTCACTCAAAAATTTCACTTTTAAATATCAAGTGTGGATGTACAACCCTGATTTGCAAATCCAAACACAGAAATTATGAATACACAAGGTCTGAGACCACAGCTCAGCACCCTTTACTCCCAATAGCTCAGGGTCAATGTTATCCAAACCAGATTACTGTTACGTCTTCTCCATTCAGAGAGACAAGACAAACGCCTCTACGACCTCAGCTGCCATAGCAAAACTATCAAATTGTTCCCTTGTTTATCTGAAAGGAGAAGACAGCTGCATCTACTGTCCAAACGAGAGACAGTATGTCTTTTAAGAATAAGTGCAGGCCTCTCAATGACTCCAAGCCTTTGTATGTTACCTAAAATTGGAAAATTCCCTAACATTTACCACTGCACATGTTTCTTTTAGCAACACTGTGAGATTTTGGGAACTGAGGAAGCTAATTGTTGAAGTTTTGAAAGTTAACTTTTTTCCCATTCTTGTTTGATATACGACTTCCAAGTGCTCAACAGTCCGAGGTCTCCATTGTCGTATTTTGCGCTTCATAATGCACCACACATTTTCAGTGGGAGACAGGTCTGGACTGCAGGCATGAAACACACTATTGGAAAGGGAAAACCAAAAAAACCCCTCCCCTCTAGAAAAGAACACTTCTTTTAGTATGAGCACAATGTCAGCTGAGTGAATGAGTGAAAAATTACGATCAGTGTACAGACTTGTTAATTATACTTCTCGCTTTCCTATAATTGCATCAGTTGTATTTAACCTGTGATTGTTGTTGTCACTCAGGTGTCCAGTGCCGTCACGTCTCTGCAGCTGGCTGTGGCCGAGCTGGAGGCCGGGAACCTCGGCTTTGCTTTGCAGTATAGTAAAGCGGCTATCTTGGCATCAGAGAGAGCCTTCTTTGACCCTTCACTCCTCCACCTCCTCTACTTCCCCGATGACCAGAAGTTTGCCATCTACATACCTCTCTTCCTGCCCATGTGTGTGCCTATTCTGCTATCGCTGCTCAAAATCGTGTCTGAGGCCAGACAGAGACGCAAAGAAAAGCATGCTAAGAAGGACTGAGAAACACTTGAAGAGAAAATGAACAAAAAACACATTATGAACAAACAGTCAGTGGCCTTGACATTTAGGATACAAAGGTGGGCATGAAGAAAGACTCATTTACAGCTTTGGGGAGTGGGTTTACAAATCAGTCCTGCATGGTTTTTATTGTTTCATGTAAATTTTAAGATTGTAATGAGTGGCTGCTGTGGCTGTCTGACACTGAATACTGGAAAGCTTGAATTATTGTGAATGTGTACAAGTTTTATATTTGAATTCCACTTTCTATTCTAAGTTATTAACAAATAAATACTCAAGTTGTAACTCATGTTTTTGCTCTTTGGTTAGCGAGAAAATGACCTGATTTTATATCATTATGATGTTAATTTCGGAGGCACCCCTAAAGTAACTTACATTTACTTACTTATTGACCTTGCACATAAATTGACAAATAAGGGAAATCTACAGAGGTTTATTTTTTAATAATGATCTGTTCATAGTACATTATTACGTTCATTACACAGGTACTGTACTTATCAGTAATTTAATACAAAAATAATTTTAAAATGATGGATTTTATGGATTTAAAAATAATTTTATTGTTCCTCCAGAGTCTATGATCAGAACTGTGTCTATAGCAACAGTCTGCTATACAGAAATAATAGACCTTAAAATGCTGTAATTGACCAATCAGAATCAGAGTTTTTAAAAATGCCATCTAATAAATATGTGTAGATGTACTTGGCTAATAACGCTGAACTGAGCTGAACTGTCTATTTGAGCTGTGATGCATTTTAGTTAACAAAATATTAAAACACTTTTTAATTTGGTGTATAGGCTACACATTTTTACAATTGGAGAATGTACACTTCAGGCCTACTAAAATGATAAATTATTATTATCTTTTTTTAAATCAAAGCCACATGGAGCCACTGGAATGGGGAAAAAGAGCCACATGTGGCTCCACCGGTTGCAGACCTCTGATTTAAATGATCATAATATATATATATATATATGTGTATACATATATATATATATATATAC
>JAJHUR010106791.1:0-25568 GCA_027495735.1 Lutjanus campechanus
AATGCCTACAAATGTCCGTCATAGGTGATGCAAGTTTCAGCAATAAAGCCTAAAAATTAAAGAGAAAAGCAAAGTTTGAAGGAGCTACCAGCCGCAGCATCTGCATGCACCACAGATGCAAATGGCAATCACATCAGCTCTGTGGATGTTAATGCATAAATGGAGTATATCCTAAAGTGTAAAGGCACTATGGCTGGTTCTCACTTGAAAATTGTAGATGTTACTGTAGGACACCTGGGCGTTTTGATGGAATATCTTAACATGAGCAGCAGAACTTTGCTGTGTTAAAATTCAGCCAATACACCACAAATGAACGAGACAAGTGTGCTAAAAAGAGCGTACATTTGTTCCCAGCTTTTGATAATTGACAGTTTTTCAAAGTCAGCGGTACGGACACATTTTAGTCAGTACAAAAAAAAAATAAAAAATTTGAAGTTCTATAACCAGCTTCAGTCAGCACCAGGCAGAGAAGAAATGCATCTCTATCTGTATTCTCTTAATTTCTGAGGCTTTCAGCCAGCAGCACTGGCATATTTTTTGAAAGGTAGTGGGGATAAATGCATACTGGCCCTGAAGGGTCCCTTTTGAAGAGCTGTCAGTTGTCTATTTTGAGGTATCACTCCGCAGTCTGAATGTACCAGCAGTACAAAACCTCAGAATAAGAGCCTCTTTGTTTCCAGGTACCATGACTCGTGAGGAATTGCTGAAATGTGCAGACAGAACGACAGAGCTGACACATATTAAGTGGCGCATAAAAGCACGTGGGTAGCTTGTTGTAGGCATATATATCTATTTCCTGCTTGTCGTCCCGAGCTGTCTTCCATCTTCCTGTCTCAGTGTTTTCATTGCGGTGAATGACAGGATGTAATTATGCTGTGATTAAGATGCTGTCTCCGAGCCTGCGATGGATTAGGAGCTGCACTGTTAGAAGGTTCCCCGGTAATTATCCACTGCTGATTTGTCTCCCCTCTTTGCCTTTCATAACCCCTCTCCGGTTCCTCGACTGCTTGATTAATGCATGTTATTAAACAATGTTAACAAAAGACATTTCATTTGAGCAGTTTAAGAAAAAAAGAAATTATTTGGAGATAACTTCATAGTAATCATATTTGTCATTCAGCTGAGGTATTTTCCCAGCCCTGTGATTTTGGTTAATATATAATGGCGTACTTGGCCGCAGAAGTTCTGTATGAATGACTAGCAGACGAGGGCTGTGAAGGATTTACAATAAAAATAATGAAACCTAAATAGAGAGGGCACCCTTAAAGTGGCTCATTAAGTAATGGCTGTTTTCCTTTTCAGCTGTGTCCTTCGCTGACAGAGAGCTCTGAAAGCCTGGCTTGCTTCAACCTTCACATCACTTGAATCCCTTTTCAACATTTTGTTTGCATGAGAGCGCAGGTCATTTTTTCCAGCCTTGTAGACTCATTCAGCACAAAGGTCTGTTGACTGGTCTTACTGAGTCGTGTGCGGGAAAGCAATAACACTGATCTTAACAATGCTCTCTGGCAAACTAAGGTGAATAGCTTACGATAAAGTGATTTGCTTGGCCATGTTACTCATAAATGAAACATCTTTTTTGGATGCTTGCTGTTTTTGTGTGTGTGACTTGCAATCAATTTACCAAACATACAGGGTTTGCACCAGGGCGCGCCATTGTGAAAATAAAATGTCCAGTCGCTACAACCTCCCTGCACACAACTGTCCTCGTAAAATCAAGGGAAGGGTCAAAGCTATTAGCAGGCTTCTCATTTTTTAGAATTTATCAGATGTGTCAACATTCATAAACAACTTTTATGTTACTTACCCAAATTGCAAAATGTTGCCTTGTCAACACACATTGCAAGCCAGTTTCTGTACACTTGACTAAAGGTGTTTTTTTTAAGAAGTGAAATACCACCATGTATCTTTTTGACATTTAAAAAGTTTGTGAGGAATTTTTTTGCTGGTCTCAAAGGCTAAAAGATTGTCTGACTGTTAGAGTGTTTGTCGGTTGAAAAACAATCTTGTGTAAGCTGGCTGCGCCCTGCACATCATAGCTAGAGCAGAGCACTGACAACTAATGATAGCATCAGTACATCACATCGATAAATTAATTAACTTAATTTCCTGACATTCAGAGCTGAGCAGACACTTGTTCTGGTAGTCTGTGAAACTATAATATAACTAACGTAACAAAAGCTCAGCAATTAAAGGGGGGGCGTGACTTGGACTTGAGTCACTCTCAAGACATAAACTAGGTGACTTTCAACTCGATACCTTTCATAAAGTGCGAAGATTAAAAAGTATTTAATGAAAAAAAAAAAGATAATTTTGTTTACGATCTCCAAAAAACGTGCGTGTCAAAAATTATAGATGGTGTTGCGACAGCTTCCAACGTCGTTCAGCATTTGAAGTTGCACAAAGAATGGTAAGTCAAGGCCAATATTAACGTATTTTAGTTTAGGTGCCACTGTTAGACGACCGAGAGTTTTGATGGAATGTCTAAACACGAGAAGCAGCAGCACAAGTACTTTGCAGTATTAAAATTCAGCAAAGAAACCACAAATGAACGAATGAATGAAGTGTGCTAAAAAAAGAGCATGCATTTGATCCCAGCTTTTAGTAATGGACAGTTTTCAAAGTCAGTGGTTTGAAGACGTTTTAGTCAGTACAAAAAACCCAGCCTCAGTCAGCAGCAGGCAGAAAGAAAATGCACCTGTATCTGTATTTTCTTAATTTCTGAGGCTTTCAGCCAGGAGCACCAGTATATATTTTTTTATTTTTGAAAGGTAGTGGGGATGAACGCATACTGGCCCTGAAAGGTCCTTTTTGAAAAACCCTTTCAGCTCTGTGCTCTGTGTCCTTTTGAAGAACACATTTTAGGAATATTAACATAGTTTGCGAGCTAATGTAACTTTGCAAATCAATGAGGCCGTAAACTCACTGTTTTATTATGACTTGTTTAGGACTCTGACTCAAAGTTTAGGACTTGGGAATTGTCAGTCTCGACTTGAGACCAAACAAAGACTTGGTACCACCCCTACTGAGCTGCCAGCAGGATCGATTTAGGTGATATCTGATATCTTGAGTCTTTGGCGGATGTGATTTAGAAATCATTACTACAGCAGTTGTAAAACTCCATAGCAGTAATCTCTTAATATAATGCCACATTTTAATATAATGAAATAGAATAATAATGGAATAATGGAATAATGGAATAATGAAATGTAATTTGAAGTACCCCAGTGATGTGCAGTAGTTATCACTAAATTAATCTGGTTTTCTAGATACAGCTAAACTGAAAGGGGAGCACTTTCTCACCCTGTTTTTCAATCATATGATTGTATAACTTCATAAAAAATGTCACATATAAAGTTATATGTCTAATATACATTGTCTGATAATTTTGTAGCACTCACCGGGTGTATAGAACAATGCCTGGATGAAGCAGAAACCCCACAGAAAACTTAAAAGTCGACCCCCTCCCAAGAAATCTAGCACAACATATCTGGACATGGACATATCTGTTGTTTTACCGTGAAGACAATGTGTGTTTTTATGCCAGGTATAACAAAATACAACACTTACAGAACTAAATAGCATCTCAAAATAGAAAATTAGAACACCACAGGACTTCTTAAACCTTTCCAACTAAGACTAGATGGCAATATTTAACTGTACTCAATATTTGATTTTAGATAATACAGTTTAAGTCTTTTATAGACCCGCGGAGGATTCTGCAACATGGTGATGCTGGCACACATTTTAAGTCATCAAAACACCGCGCAGATTACAAATCAGCCTCCAGTCCATGTGGTCATGTTTTCAAGGAGGGCCTCGTTTTTTAAAGACATGACTCATGCAGTCGTGACATTGTGCGCAGTCTTGCTGCATGTTTTCTTAATAGATCACTCTTGGTGTGAAAGCAATTAGCGTTAACAGTTGTTGACATGCTCTTCTGTTACTGACACTCGCTACCAACACCAGCTCTGAGGGGAATAGTCTTTATAGGCCAAGTGATGCTGACAATAATTGCTCAGCACTCAGCTCCCCGTCTGAAATAAGATAGGGCGATATGTTAGTCTGCAATTTATTACAGCTCATTGTTTGTTGGTATGTTGATTGTACTCGCAGCGTTTAGCCTTTTCTATGTGTCTGCGCGCTTGTGTGTGGGAGCAGGCAAAGCCAAATAAGGGCTGTTGCAGTTTTTTTTGTGTGATAGCTTTGGCAGCCGTATAACAAACTGTGGCCAAGATAATAGAGCTTAGATAAGAGGGTGGTTATGCAATGTGGAATTTCTCTCTTTCCCACTGCCACTTCTGCTCCGTGCGCTTGTCTGGGTGACATTTGCCTGACAACTCTGTGCTGAGCTGCCACACGCGGTTTCCCCGCGCTGAAATGAAGCACCTTGTCGGCCGTCCGCACGCTGCTCGTGGAATCTGAACGGCTTTGCTTGGCAGGTGGAGGAGTTTGTCACTGCTGATAATGTAAAGTCCTTTCACCCACAGTACGCTGCTGTATCAGGCTGATTATTGCCCTCTCACTCGAATGTGTACGTGAGCTGCTCATTGTTATCCACTTCTGATATTTAGACTGTGGTGCTGTCCGCCTCATCCATTATGAGACCCTTTTAACGGAATCGATTCTTAAGATGTTTTCTTATTCTGTTTTCATGGTTGAAAGGCATTTGGGTTTATCCTTTTACCTGACTTTTCTAAGGTAGTGTGTTTCAACAAATGTCTCACACACAAGTGTTCTCTGGCGGTGAGGCAGCATCACCAAAGCGTGCCCACACTGCCAGAAGCTGAGGACAAAATCCACGGTCTTCATCCAGAGCAAAAATGCATTCCATATGTCCTGGTAAAACACCAGCAAGTTGAAGTTGGAAAGTGTGAGGGGCAAAGGAGGTAAAAAGCCCTTTCATTTTTCCCACAGATGATGTTAGGGGACTTGCAGTTGGAGCACTTTTACGACTTGGATTAGTGTGAAACTCTCCTGGTTGAATCATCAGTGCAAGATTAACAGCTGTGTTAGAAGATATCTGGATCTTTCATAAAAAGTAAAAAAAGAAGGTACTTCTGCTTTTGCACAGCAGACATAAGGGGAGAAGTTAACTACGTCTCCCTGAGGGCATTTTGTAAAGGAACACCCAATCACAACTTAAAAATTTAGTACGTGCTATGCTAACGGTAGGCAACAGCTAAATATTGAACTGGTGATAAAACTATAATATGATCTGCAGCTTGGATTCTGTATCAGATTTTAATGAATTCATAAACTATGGCTTGCAGTTTGTTGTCAGTTCTGATTCTGATGCCAGGCTCATGGGTATTGTAGTATGCTAAAATGACAGACAAAACATGATTTCTCATGTTTCTGTTTTACATTCAGTAAGGATATCAGGACATTAACCATGTCCTGATGGCCTGTGGACACTAAAAGTTACTCTGTGGCCATCAAATATTCCTAGTAGGTGGTCCCCTCTGGCTACCAAGTTTTATCCCCATACTGCAAGCTTTTTCTAACACAATGTTACAGTTCCACAAACATCTGGTTTCCTTTGCACCTTTTAGGTTAACATACTATAAAATCAGTGGCAAACTGCTAACTCGATACCCACAGAAAAAGCAGAAACCCAAAAGGTGATCTATGAAAAATTAGGACTGACTAGAAGCAGGACTTAAAGTGGCTTGAATTTGACACGTCTAAGGAAGTAATGTACTGTCGTGTCAGTCACCAGTTCCCTCAACTAGCCGAGAAGTCTAGCACGTTTTTCATTGGAAACACCATATCACGTTTCAAGGGAAAAGTGGACAAGTAAAGGAAGGCTGTGCTAAGTTGCATTAAATTTCCTTTTCTGTATTGTTTTTACATAATTTTTACGCACCAAAAATATACCGGCCACCAAATTTGGGGGGCTTGGTGGCCTGTCGGGCTAGTGCTTAAAAATATTAGCGACTATCCCTGGATATTATTAAAAGAAACATTTGAAATGTGAATACGGAACAGGGGAAACAACTCCTCCTAAATTGAAACTCTATAAACCTTGCCAGCATGAAGATCGCCACTTCATTTGGCCCACCCACTCTTTGAGATGCATTTTTGTCTAGAAGGACTGTGGATCTCGCTGCACGATTCACTTCACACTTGCTTGTATAGAAAACTGGAATGATTACGATAAAGTTAGAAAAATCCAAGGCTGCTGTTTTACTATTCTTTCTATTATTTCTACAGTAGAGTTGGGCGTAGAGGCAGTTGTAGCTGTATGATTTCATTCTGGGTTTGAGTGGAGGATATCTTGTGGTTTACATGCTGTTTTAGAGGCTTTGAGGCTGCCAAGATTAAATTATGGGGGAAACACTAAACCCTTCTGGCTTCTTTATTATGTGTTTACTTGGCCTGACAAATGTTATGAATATAGCACAATAAGAACTTCCATAAACATGAGTATTGAAATTCAGGGGACAGATTTTAGTCAGCCTACCTACAGTTTGTATGCGCACATCAGTTTTTAACGGTCTTGACCTGCTGCCAGCTCAGACGCTTGTCACATTATGAATCCTCCGATCGTCTATGAAAGTCAATGTTGCGGCTGTGTGCTCAGCAGAGTGAGCAGGGAGAATGTGTTTGAAATATAATGGGATATATAATAAGGCATATGTAACATTGCCACTGCAGTAAAAACTGCAAGGGCAAGACAAGCTCCGTCACCCACAGTGAGATCTAGCTGACAGATCTGCCAAAGAAAAGTATCGTCAGAGTTTGTCTCCTCCACTCTCCGCCCTTGTCGATCTGCTCGCTCTGACTGCTTTTCTTCTCTCCTTATTCACTGTACAGACAGCACGTACCTCCACATCCTCTTTTTTTCTTTTTTAGTCCGCAGGTTGTTTACCCGTAGATCAAAGGCAGTAAAATGCATCGGCTCCCCTTCTTGCAAACAGGCCACACAGCTCATTTCAGAGAGGCCACTTTGTCAGTGCGTCTGAAACGAGGACAGGCACCTTAGAGCCAGGAGGGCTTTACCCAAGGCGTGGAATGAGATCAAAATTACACACACACACACATACACAAACACACTCGCGGAGCCTGAGCACAAGGCCAGTTGTTGAGTCAATAAAGAAAACAGGCAGCGTATGAGAGCGAGAGAACATAAACAGAACTCTGCCAAGCTACTGTTTGCATTCCTCATCTCTCAGCTGCGTAGCATAGCAGCTACTTTAGCAGTGTGTAGTTCAAATGCCGAGCTATTCATAGCCACACTGATATAATGATTCTGAAGCGTGACCTATAAATTAAAGAGTGGATTCAAGCCAGTCACTGTCATGAAGTAGTTTATTTAACAGTGGAAAACCATCGTTTAGAGTCGTAAGTTCTCTTTCCCACCATCAATTTTTAGGTGAATACTTTTGTTAATTTTGGAACGCAAATATGTTGAATATTGATGTGTGCTGGAAATCCTTGAAAACACTTCAGTTTTAATCTAGTGTTTGACAAATGCTTGGATTCTGGATAAAGTGCTTGAAAATGCTTGAAATTGACAGGGCTCAACAGCAAGGGGGGCCTGCTCGCTGAGGGCCAGTAAATCTGTTTAAAAAAAAAAGAATTAAACTATTATTTGGCAGAAAATGCTGTTTTTGGTCTCTCAATTTTCCGCTTTTCTTCATTTATTATCACATTAAACTGAATATTTTTTAGACAAGGGGAGACATCCAAAGGCACCACCTTGGACTTGAGAAACTGTTATTTTCACTATTCTCTGACATTTTAGAGATGTTGCAGCTCTAGAGTAAACATGGCAATTAACTTTAGTCTTTTTTTGGTATTTAATAACTGCTAGTAGAACAGTTTGTACAGGGGCAAGTGAAAAAAAATGACTGCAGGCATAGATTTCTGACCCACAAGTAAAAAAAAAACACATTAACATTGAACCTTGCCTTCAATTTGTCACCTTTCTGCAGAAGGGCTCAACAAGTGTAAGTTTGGTTGCTGATAGCGCAGTAACATCTGATTTAATCATTTTGAGTATATGTATATATTATATAATTTACCAAAGCTTTAAGGTGCTGCAAAAGCTTGAAAATGCACCCTGAAACTTCTTGAAAAGTGCTTGGATTTGACGAGGCTTAGGCACCCTGAGTTCTAACAGGCTTTATATCACATGAACTCATTTTTACTGAAACCATTTGAGATTTACATTGATGAAGGCACTGAAATGATAGCTTTTCTTGGTTGGTGTCTGCAGTAAAATAAAGTGGCATATGAAACTTATTTGCTGGTTTTGTGAGGCCAGTTAACTTAATTTCCATGGTATAATTCCTCATTATTCAACTGAAAGGATCAGGCTCAAGGCTACATCAGCACGGTGGGAACATGCCAGGACTCCAGCCTGAGTTTCAGCCTGGTTTGAACTCAGAGGGAGAGCGTTCTCTACTCACCCCTAATGTCTAACCCTTATTAAAGGTTGATACATGAACATCGTCTCTGGTCTGCGATGGATTTTTGTGGGATCTTTGTGTGTCACTCATCGGGCCATAGCATTATGTCGTCTGCAAACAAAATGTCAGCCGTCATCATTAGTGAAAACCACAAGAATACTGCACAAAACTGAAACTGGCAGGTTGACTGTGCTCATTTCTTGAATCTGTGAATTTATTTTAGTTTCCCTTCTGCTGTGGAAAATATTCAGCCACTGAAAGTGGGTTTGTTTTGTTGGATATCATGTGCTGCCTGGAAAGTTGAGTCATTATTATTAATGAACGGTTCAGCCCCAGAGGTGGTGCCGATGTTCATTTCTCTGTATTTGGAGTGATAGTAACACTACATGCTGTATTTCTGTAAGCACCACATTAGGGTTTGGACGATGGACAACCGATGGCTGACAGTCATTGACAGCCGAGCCCTCTACCACCATAACATTGTGATTTAAAAGTGTTTTTTGTTTTCTGTTTTTGAGGTAGTGTGTCCCCGCAGACTTACCACAATGCAGAAGTTGTTGGCGAAGTTCTTGTTTTTGATATGTGAGAGAAAATAAAAAGAGGCTTTTGCTGCTGGTCATTGCACAAACAATAAGCCTACACATCCATGTTCTATTTATTACTTTCTTATTAAACATGTCCAGTTAGGCGAACCCAAGACTCTCGGTTAGCTCGGTGGCAGCCGTGTTTTTGTTTTCTGCAGGTGCTGTAGTTATTAGTGCTGTTGTTTTCTTATCTCACCTTCCTAAGTAGCTAGCTGGCTAATCTCGTTTCAAGATTCAGAGGCTGAACGCAACTAAATTACGGACGTGTTGTATGGAGAAGACAGCCCTCAAACACGGCATGGGGATGTTTGTTGGACGGGTTGATCTGTCAGCTCCCTTTAAGGGTGGCACGGTGGCTCAGTGGTTGGCAGTTTCGCCTCACAGCAAGAATCCCGGATCCCGCTTTCCGGTCCAAACACGCCCTTTCTCTGTGGCATTTGCATGTTCTCCCCATGCCTGCATGCTTTTTCTTCAGGTGCTTGCATTTCCTCCACTATCAAAAACATGTATGGGTCACTTTTCCAGTCAGTACCCCAGACCAAGGTGCCGGCTTAGAGCTGCCCACTGCTCCTAATAATGAGATGGGTTAAATGAAGAGAATTACTTTGACTGTGTATAATTATACTCTGTATGATTGTATGATGAGTCCAACATGATGTTTCGCATGATGCCATATGCCAGTCTGGTAGACATTGCTCAACCCGACACTACATAGAGCTACTGTGTGTACTAGAGACAATGACATGATTGTGATCTGTTTTGAAAAATTTAACTCCGGGGCAGTTTTGGAATGATATCATTTAATTTTACAACTGTTTTTGTCCCGTTAGTTAGCATTCTGGCTATTGATTTGAAATGATACTTTGTCTCAACCTAGTTAACCCCAGTGCTGAACCATACCATACAAGGGTCTGCTGTGGATGCAGCAGATGTACCTCTCGAGTAGCACAAGCACTTATCGTACTGCAAGAATCTTTAATTAATCAAACTCGGCATGGCAGGTAGTCATCATTAGTGTCAGCCTGCAGAGATGAGGCTGAGAGGAAAATATGTGGTGAACTTTTATGGTCCCGTTTTATGGAACTACTCTATATGGACGCCGGCACACTTTGTTTTCACTATATGTGGTTAATGAGCACCTGATGCTATTCCTTAAACCAAACCATCTTGTTGCAGTACTGTCTGCAACAAGTCACCAGCTGTTATACAGCCAATGTTAGTGCTTATATGCTAGTTTCTTATTATTGTGACTGACATATCCAGCTCTGTACATGGTTTATATGTACACCCCCCTCTGTATTATGTTTGGACATTAACTCGGTCATTAAAATGCCCTGCTGTTACAGGCGGGGTCTAGATAAATGCAATGCAGTGTTGTAAGAACTAAAGCAAGAATTATATAGAAAATACAAACAAACAAAGGCATTTTAACTTACCACTGTGGGTCTTTAAAGCCTATGGAGTGATACAAAAAAGTATGATACTGCTTAACAGGATGGATCCACACACCACTCTGATGATTACTATAAAAATTTCCACTTCTCAGAGTTCACAGCAGGTAGGAATGACAAGCCATGTTGCCTATCTGTAGCTACGCGGGAGGCAAGCATCCATCGCATCCCCCCAACACAGAGTCAAATGAGATCCCAACACTTCGCAGGCACTTTGTTATCAGCCGTTAATGGGACACTTTGTGGGAATGAATACCTTCCCTCTCTTCCAGTCGGCCTTCCCCAAGGCTTGCTATCAGTTCTCCAAATGCGCCACCGGTGTGAAGCGAGTATGGGGGGTAGTATTCCGGCTTCCTGCTTAATTGCTTCCTGGCAGCAGAGGTAAGCTTGTTCTCAGTACATAAATCCTCCTATTTTCATTTATCTGCTCCAGGTGTTGATGAAACAATTCCCCCACTGGATAATCATATTTCCCCTTCCCGCCTGCCAAGACGCTGAGAGGGAGATGGAGGCAACCCCCCCCCCCCCCCCCCCCCCCCCCCCCCCCCCCCCCCCCCCCCCCCCCCCCCCACCCCCCTCCTCCCTCCTACCCATCACACACAAACACTCACACACACCGCTAGGTCTCTCTCTGTGTGTGTGAATTGCTCTCCTTGGCGTTTCAATTTGCACAATAATACAGGAGGTGGAAAACGGTTACACACACTGACAGGCTACACCAAAGGGGTGGTGGGTGTCAGTGAGCGTGTATGTGTGTAAGTGAAGGGTGGTGCCACCCAGAACAGAGCAGCCAGTTAGTTTGCCAGTCAGACATTTAATCAGTAGGTTAGTCAGTCAATTAATCAGTAAGCAAGCAAAGGCAATCATACAATTTTTACACCAATATTAGCACTTATAGGCTGTTTTTTTAACACGCAGCTAAACCCGCTAAAAATAGGCAGTTGACTTCTTTTCCATTGCTAGAAGAAGCGTTTGCCTTTCTCTCTTTTTCTCCTGTGTGCTGCAAAGCTGCACGCAGAGAGATGTTTTTCAAAGTCTCTGAGTGTTCAGCTCTCAGTACTTTTGTAGCTTCTAACTGAATCTTTGTGGTTTGAAGTTCAATGTGTTTCATGTTCACTTTCAGCTGGTTAGGAGTTGTGTTAAGTCGCTTCTCATAAAAACAATTTGCTTCTCCATAATAATAAAAGCTTTTAGAATACAAAACAACGAGGGACTTTAATTGTGAAGAGAAGCCTTCATTGTCTCCACTGGATAAGGAGTGAAAAGTCACATGTTAGTGGGTGTTTGTGGGCTTTTTTGACCACTGTAAAAGGGGCTTCAGTCATTCACTCAGTCAGCCACCATTCAGCCATTCTTGCCACCAATGCCAAGATGCCTTGGGTTGAGTCTGTCAGCCAATCAAAGGTCATGTTCCTGACTTGTCAACCAATCAGAGGCTGTGTTCCTGACTTGTATGTGACAGCACTGATCCTTAGGTGTATTAACAGTTCAATGAGCTGATCTCAACATGAGATTGACTCTTCAAAATAATATTTGCGGTGATGACTCTAACAAGCTCAACCCTGCAGTAGGCTTCACGGTAATGTGCTTATCTTCACAGTCCTGGTTTTGTGTGTCTTTTCCCATAAAAAAAATAAAAAATAAAAACGTTGAAAAGATACTGGAGAAACAAATGAGTATCTCTCACATGAAACTCATGATTTGTGCGTTGCCACTGCCTCTCCCTATCATTTCCCCCTCGTCTGTTGACTGATATGGCATAAAGCCGTGTTTTATGACTGGCAGAACAAGCCTGTATTTCTAGTAGCTGCCAGTCATTTTGGTAGCCTGTGGCATTGCCTTTATCAGTTCTGAAGCCTATAAATGTAACTGAGGGTCACATACCTCTGGAGGCCTCTCCAAGCCTCTATAGCTGCAGGCAGGAATGTTAAAACCAAGGGCAGGCTCTGCTTGTGTCTGTGCTGTCGTTGAATAGAGATATAGTGCTTTGGATCCATGTAAAGGTACAGCCTGCTGCTTCCCTGCAGTGCTTTATTTATGATAAAAGGCCTCCCCTTACATTTCTTTGGCACATATTGCTCTACCATCATATTGTGTTGTGATTTAAGGTGTAGCAAGGCTACATTAATCTGTTGACCTCCCAGGGTGAAGGATTATCATTTTCCACTGCCTCACATTGTTGACAGGAAGATCAGAGTGTGGGCCAACACCTCCAAAGCTTGAAGGGATTCAGGGTTCAAGAGCAATTCAGCAGCGCACAACCCACTTGACACCATGACATGCCCAGGACTGTCATTAACCAGTCCGGTCTTACTTATTGACCTTGTAACCAGATCCATGACAGGAATCTCCAGCAGACAAAAGGGGCAAAGTGAGCTAATGTGTGTTTTTGGGCCCTTCGGCGAAAAACAGCAGGCATTGTTCGCAACAGAGGGCACAATGGTGTTTCTGTTCAAAGGCAGCACAAGTGAAAGCTTGTCAGCGCCGAAGGAAAGTGAGGGTGAAAAGACAGAGGGGGGAGAGAAAAGCACGTGCTCACAAAAGCAACCTGTTAGAGTGCTGGCTCTGGTTATTTAACCTGCAAGGCACTGCTGTCAAGTGAACAGTGTGGAGTTTGGGCAGTTTTCAGCAGTAGTATTTTCTTCAGCTTTCTAGTTCCCTATCTTTGTGTCCTTTTGCTCCTTGTTCTTCTTATTTGCCACATTTACTTTTCTATACTTGAATCTATCTTCAGTTTTCTGAACTGGAAAAGGACCCTTGAATATAGGCCTGTAGTTTTTTTTTTTCTAAAGAGATTATTGGACTTGTGTTGACCTCTTACTAAAAATCATGTCTGCAATGCACTACTCAATTCCCCAGCTGGCTGTGGGAAGCCCTTAGTCTAATTGGATTCTCATGTGGCATTCAGATTCCACCCAGCTATGCATTAAGCATGCCTCTTTTCTCTCTATGCACTGTGCATTTTAGCTGTAGAGGACGAGATGTACTGAGCGTCCACAGACCCTGCGTTTGCTGGCCTTTTTTCTCATGCCTTGAGTCTTTTACAGCCCATGTAACGTAGTGGTCCTTTTTTTTTTTTTAAGTTGGCACGTGAACCATGGTTATTCCAGGAAAATGTTCAGGGTTGGATACAAGTCCTTTGGCTCTGCTGTTGGTGCAAACTTAAACCCAGCTCTGTTACTCTTCAACCTTTTCATGTATCAATAAATCAGCCTGTTTATGCCCAAATGTGACACTGCTGTTGCCTGCACCAAATTGTTGGGAAAGAGTACAGACCACTGCCACTGGGAGTTCACCTGCCTCTCCATCTGTTTTGTCGGGCCTCAGGCACAAGCCATGGTAATGACTTTGTTTTTACTAGAGGGCATCATTTGCCGGCTTGTAATACAGTATCTGTAGTATACCACACGTATTAGACTAATGCTGTTTTAGATGAAAACCTCCGCCATATGTTTTTTTAAAAATACGTCTAAATTTGCTAAAAAATAGGCAATTGGGTATTTTCCCATTGCTAGTCAACCATTTTGCTTTTTTGTTGTGTGTTTTTTTGTTTTTGTTTTTTTGTTTTTTTTTCTTGTGTGCTGGAAAGCTAAGATTCAACTCAGACCAATACTTTTGTAGCCTATAACTGAATCTCTGTGGTTTACAGTTAAGTTTCTTTTCTGCATCTGTGTTCGTACATCAGGATATCTGCTTTAAATTGCCTTGTTCTCTGTGTGTCCTGTGTTTGTGAAGATATTGATGAGAGTCAATGCCCTTCGTTACCACTGACTGATGGCTTCTGCCTTGTGAATATTGCACAGTGGGATTAGGTATTAGTAGTACTTTTAATAAACAAGTAAACTATGCACATTAATAAAAGCACTTGGCACTTTGATAGCGATATTTACATTTTATTAGCAGCATTTGCACATTGCATATTTGCACATTTTATTGGCTCTTTTTTTGATAGCGTATTCATGGATATATAAACCATGACTGATTGTGTTGTCTTCTGGCAGATGCTGTGGTGGATGCTCAGCTCCGCCTGAAAGAGAGTGGAGTGACGTTAGGTTCCGACAACACCGTTTGTGCACCCCTTTGTTCATAATGACGAACAACAGTCTAAATTACATTCTGCTGAGTTTTGTGCAGTAAAATCTACGTGCTAAAATATGGTGATAAAGTGTGTGCTAGTGCGCAAGTTTGAATATGGCTTCAACATTTTCTAAACATAATTTATGGGAATTTAGTCAGCGATAAAATTTGGATAGCACCTACGGATGGAATCTTCCAATATGGTTTACCAGTGACATGGTATCGCTATCGGTAAGGCGGCAGTTCCCAGCTGTCTGTGTTGCTGGTCAGACCTCACGTATGTTGCTGCCATCTTGTACTGATATGATTTGGTACACATTACCATCGCCTTGGCATCTTTTACTGCAACATCCAGCCACTAAATGGTCATCCTAAGAGTCAGGTCGCACAATACTGACAGATACAGATTTCTTGCTGCTTAAAAATCCTTTTCAGAACATGTATTTCAATTTGACCAATTGCCCTCTATTGTCAGGAGTGAGTAGTATAACAGAAAGTTGTTAAAGTCTCTCCCATAGCATAATATAACAAGAATATCGGCAGGGGCTGCTGAATGTTAGTAAGTAAAACAGAATAAACAACTTGCAGTGCTGCGTCTCTGGAGATTTCTGCAAAACACAGCAGCTGTTTGAGCTGTTTTTGAAAGCTCTTTTTACCATACACACTGTTCATACTTGGCTTACAGTCACAGTCCTCCGTCAACAGGATATTTTACCTGACATCTGGCAATTAGTCAGGTAGGTAACACCAGCTAGACGACGTATGAGGAGTCTTATTTGCCTCGCCCAGTCCCTTGAACAAGATTTTTTTTTAACAATTTCAGCACATGGAAACATTGGGCAAAAAGTGACAAGTATCAGCTTAATGATTAATCAACCTTAAGATTGGATAATTCTTGTATTCTGCTGACCTCTGAGTGAATGAGTGCTCTGTGCATGAAATGCTAGACTCCCCTGCCTTAGACCTTTTATCTCCTGCTCTTTGGTATAAAGCCTCTCAGACTGGCTGGGTTGGTGAATCTGGCGTCATTTTAAATGTCTGCTGTCACAGTTCCTGGCTTTGGCCACCCGTATGCATGCAGAGCTGCCTCATTCAGGTTCAGTTCCAGTTGGTATGAGAAACACAAACAGTTTACTGATTCATCAGGCAGGAATTTAGCATGGCATCACAGTGTCTATTTGTTTTTGTTTTTTTTAGACATCTATATAAAGCAAGAAAATCCTGATTCAAGTAGTCAATATAGTGATTTTAGCTTTACTGGATTAATTGTTAGAGTTACCTAAATCTGGACAGGAACCAACCAAAGCTCCGTGAGTAGACTCCTGCGGTGGAAATGCTGCCTGGTTTCTTTACTGCTTGTGTTTGTGGTGGGTCTGAGAGGCAGCCTGTCAAAGTTAATCAGCCTACAACGACCGGCTAAAAACAGACATCCTGACTGTAGTGTGGTTCACACACACAGAGACACACACTCACAAAGGCAGGCAGGCAGGCAAACATGCAGCCTCTCAAGTACATGCTGATGCTCATGTAGCGCATGTATAACGGATAAAAAAGAAGCTGTGAACAGATTTTTCATCGACCGGCGAGTCATTAATGGCGGCTTGGTTAATGGTGACTCTGAGTAAACCTGTGTAGATACAAGTCTGCGCTACAGTCTTTGAACTGCAGCTTCAATGGGATTGGATGCCTCGAGACGTTTATTCAAACAAGATGAACTGTTGATCCGTCCTTGCTTCCCCCCGGTTCCTCTCTGTAGTGCAGTGTTTCTAGTAGAGGAGGAAAAAAGAGAAGGAAAAATCTTTTCCTGTCTGGCTTTTATTACTTACAGTACCTACCAGGATGTACTGTATTTGATTCTAGTGCAAACTGGATAACCCTTTTCAGTGAGCGTGGACGGTGAAAGGAGGGACATGTCAATGGATAAATCACTTCTAACGAATTTATCTTCTTCAGTAAAGTCAAATAATGGAGTTTGTGGGAAATGTGTTGTATTACTAACAATACTTCTGGCATGACATTGACATTAGATACTGTAGCACCACTGAGCAAGTAAATTAACCTCATTCTGCTGTAACACTCTTGCACTTAGATGGCTCTAGGGATGGCAGTGTTGGTCTGTTGGTTGGTTCACCACTTCCATCTGGACGGAAATATTTCAACAACTATATCCAGCTGCCTCGCAAGTTAACAAAGTTTGGGCAGCTTGACTGTTTACAACTTTCTAATGTGATGTAAGAGTTACAGTTGGTGGTAGTAATGCATCTCTAAGCTGATTAGCCAACTGCTTCAGGAGAGGAAACAAGATGACAAGAAAATGAGAAGGAGGAGAGTGAAATTGTATAAATTGTATAAATTCAGAGCAAGAGGTATCCAGTCAGGCTAGTCCACCTCTTAAAGCTTCCATTTTTTAGTTTTACTGTTTTAGATCTTTTGTTTTTAACTCAAGTGTTGTCTCATGTGAGGCATTGGGAAGTCCTCTGATAGTTCCCCTCCTTGTACATACACGTCACTGTGAAATAGCTGAGGAGCGCAAACAATAAAAACCTAACCTGCTCGCATCTGTGTATGTTTGCTTACGCAATGGACCCTCGGCATCAGGTCACCCTCCGCTCCAGAGAAACAACCATCCCCCAATATTGAAATGTCTCCTTGTGTTGCTGTTAATCAGCCTCTAATTGGTATGCAGGCCAGGCAGGAGGAACACTGGCATCAGCCCACGCTCGTAGGGCCATAACAGAGAATTACACCCATATAGAAATACCAGCAGAGGAGACGCGGTGAGCCAATGTAATATGCAGATGTAGAGCCAGTAATAATGAAAACAATAATGAGCAGCATGGTAGTAATAGCTGGGACTCTCTATGGACAATCAAACCTCTGTTAAGGCTGAATAATTAGTGCTTTTTTTTTTAAATTTGTCATCTGTATGTCTTTGTCAAACAAAATATAACCATGGATTCCGAGCTATTTAGAAGGTGATAAGGATGTTGGACTTTCATAGACAAAGCTAAAAGAACCGTGACCTATGTAAAGGCAAAAAGCAAAGTTATGTATTGACATCAAACTTAATTTTAATTAATTCTGGCAAATTTCACCAAACTGTAATGCTGCTGATGTGAAAAGTAATGCAGCCTCCTAGACTAGAGTTAACAGATATATTGTGTAAACATAGGTTTTAATGATTCTGCGTACAGGTAGGTCAAATAATAATTATCTGGTAGAATTCAGCGCTGATGGTTTCAAATCAAATCCCTAGATTGTTGATAAAGATGTCATAAAGTTATCAATTTTAGGTCCCCTGCTATTAACTCTATACATTTTTTTTCCAACTGAGCATTGCAGTGTTTGCAGTGACAATATCATCTTAAATGCTATCGGCTGCTGCGAAACAGGCCTTCTCCTGGTTAAAGTCTGCTTTTTAGGACCTTCTTTCTCTTTTATGTATTTATGCCTATTCTCGACTTGAAAAAAGACAAAATGTATGCATTTCACAAGATCTCAGTGTTCTGGCCTTCCCACTCCAAACCCATGTTGAACAAGTTGCTCAAAAATGGAAAATTCAAATTGCTGCTTGCTACTGTCTTCACTGGATCATTGAAATACCCTGCAGGTTATTTCACTAGTTATTTAAGTGCGGTTGGATTTATTACTTATTTCATTTAATTAATTGCTATCATCCTTAGTTGAAAGCAAACAACCTTGATACAAGATCACAGAATAGGTTCGCTTTGAAAAGTTTACCACCTTTTTAAGTGTTTTTAATAATGTGTATTTCCAGGTCTGTCTTGTATAATAGATCTTGATCTTAATTAGACTTCTAAACTAGACATCTTCTGGGGATGATGAGAATCTACCTTTTTTTATAATGAATGCCTGGCCATTAGTTTTTGAGATATCTGGCTGTGGACCAAAGAGTTGGTCATGGGGAACATTTGTGCCGATGAAGTTGCTAGACTAATGGTCATAAAATTAATTAGGTATCATCCTCTTGGTACCGCAAATATCCACACCAAATTACACAGCAATCTGGCCAGTAGATGTAAAGATATCTCACTCGGGACTAAAGCATTGGTCTGATGGATGATGCCAATATTAAACCCCATTGCTACCAGGGTGCAAGGATGTCTCATCAGTGTCATTTACCTGCAGTTGATTTGGTCTGTTGTGTTTAATTGCATCATTACTGTTTAATTGGTAACCATTTTCTGTCAACAAGAAACCCTTAATCAAAATGGAATCTCCACTGATTCCCAATATATGATATCATAATACACTCTGGGAGGTTATCTGCTCCAATTTCCCAAGCCTTTGAATATTCGAAATGCTGTTTTGAATAGACAAAGACAAAAAAAAATCTGTTTTGGTATGCAAATTGTCTCATTTAAAGATAACAAATCATGTCAGTTATCCAAAGCCTCAATCCAGCAAGAAAACTGCATGTATCAATGTGTGAAATCTCAGCTGAGCCCTAATAATCATAACAATAACAATTTGTGTAGTGCTTTTCAACACTGTCACATGGTGATTTAGAGAGAATGAAATGATAAAAATAAAAGTCCATTAGATTAGATGAAACTTTAATGATCCTTATGGGGAAATTGGGCCATCACAGCCACAAAGGACAGAATACAGATGAGACCAAGAAAAATATGCAGCACTAAAGATATGAATCTTTTAACAAATCATTCATGTTGACTTTAACATTACATTAAAAAAAGTCAACAGACAGCATCATCAGACCAAAACACGAACCTGCAATGAAATAAATGAAAACATATATTTTATAAAAGCCTTTCTTTGCTTGAATAATTTAAAAGATGACTATTGAGTGTAGTTATGTCAGGACAGGTTTTTTGGTAGCTGCTGCTGGATGTGATGTGGTGAAAGGGTCATATTGCTTTATGTTGTTACTGTGATCGGGTCCTCAGATATGCAGGAGATGAAGAGTAGCGCTGATAGCACAGAGCAGCCCTGTGTAAATCTTTATTATCCCTGAAGGGCAATTTGCTTTACACCAACCAGTCATTAACACATAACAGGAATGTAACAGGTACAATACACCTCAACACATAAACCCAGGAGCCAGTATATGTTGTATTAAGTGTGTGGGGAACAGTCGAAGTCAGAATCTGCTGGCAAGAGCCGTGGGAATATAACACGATCATGTGATGGCGGTGTAATTAAGTATCATATTCATACACTGCAGGTTACTCATATAGATCTGATCTCATTTTGGAGAATTCTGTTCTGCACATGTTCTGTATCTTAAAGAGTTTCCCATTTAATAGTCTGTGGAAGAGAATTGTGTCAAGAGTAAAGTCAAACTTTCAGTATTAGTCACAATTTTTTATTATTTTTCTGTACTTTTGAGAATGAAGTTGAAATGTTGAGAATAAGTTGAGAATAGGATACAGGCAGCCAGTGAATAGCACTGGAGTAATATGTGCTTTCTTCTTTCTGTTTTTTTTAAGTTAGAGTTTTTTAGCTGAAGTTTGTTAATTGATGTCTTTGGCAGGCCAGTGCACAGGATATTGCAGTAAATCAGTCATGAGAAAATGAAGGCCTAGATCAGTTTTGTTGCAACCTGAATTGGCAGATAAGGTCTAACTCTTGAGATATTTCTAAGCTGGAAGTAAGCGTTTTTTGTCAACACAATCTCAATGTGGTTTTGAAAGCTAAAGTCTGAGTCAGTGTAACCCCTTGACTTTTTACTGCCGGGTTGACTTGTGAGGCAAGATTTTCAAGATGACTTTTTCTTTTCACATTGGATCCAGTGAGAAGAATCTAAGCTTTATCTTCATTTAACTTGAGGTAGTTTTCGCCCAACCATGATATGACACTGGACAGACCCCGCGTTAGTAGTTTCAGTCAGTGAGTGACATAACTGGGTGTCATCTGCATAACTATGGAAATGTATTTTATTTTTTCTTATTACTGTGGCAGCATGTACAATGAGAATTGAAATGGAAAAGGAGCAAGTATAGTGCCCTGTGGTACACCATAAAATACATTTTCGGAGGTATACTCCTCTACCTGTTAAATTTGATTTAAGACAGTTTAGTGTAGCACCAGAGAGAACATAATTTTCAAGGCGATGATAAGGATGTTTGAGAATAAAGCACAAATTAATTGGCTTAGCACTAATACTTAAACCTCAGTTTTATTCTTGACATTTCAATGAAATTCTCGATATTTCAAGCTTAACATTTCAACTTGATTCTTGTGATGCAAAATAAGGAAAAATCCTCCTCACTTTTGATACTTCTCCATAAGATACAGATTTCTTGGTAGACTGTCTGTCTTACTGTCTCAGCTATGTATTGATGCTCTAAGATGTTTACACTGAGTGAAATACTGCAGCGCAAGTATCCACAGTTTCTGTGGTTGCACCATTCTGTCATTGTAAGCAGAAGAAGTAAGCTAGATGGCTTTTGCCTCATTTGATACACATTCCCCCTGACATATCTGGAATATTTGAAAACTTTTGGATCGCCACTAAAATATTTAAGATAAAGTTGTGGGTTTATGCAATATTTGCTTGCACAGTGTCAGTTACTGGCCCACCTCTGAAACAGTGAGTTTTAAGAAGTATCACTGAGTTGATATTCATTGTGCCTTTAATACACTGTATGCTGTGGTACAGAAAGTAGCTCATTTAAAGTTTGTTCAGTCTGCTGTCACTGATTCATCACAACAAGCTGACTCTCATGTTGCTCCGTCACAGTGGTGGTTCTGGGTAATTTAAGGCTTTGCTTCTATGTTCACTTGTGGCTTTAGTGCACTTATTCATTTGGAAATCATTATAATAATTGTGTCATGTCATTATTTCACCTCTTCTGAGTTTGTGAGTAAGGCTGTAGGGACTTGAATGTCGTTATTGTTGTCCATATTGCTTTTGTTTCCCACGGTCTGGAGCCTGTTGGTAGCGAGAAGTGCTATTTTGGAGGGAGAGCTCATCTGGCTGGGAATCAGTTTCCAGACCCATGCTGGTAATGTGGGTTTGTTGCCTTAGTGGTTGAACTGTTGACTGACTTGTGTCTGTCTTACTGTTAACTGACAGCAACTCTAAAACGTGCTTAGTTCAAAATGATCTGGGTCAGTAGAATAGCTCTGCAGCAGGCATTCTTGCTTGCATGCTTTGTTAAATTGACACATTTTAAATCACTGAGGCAGAAAAGCCGTAAAAATAACAGGAAATATCTATCACGGATCATTTTGGAGTAATTCCAAAATATGGCAGAGCACTGTTTCAAAATCACATCTATCTAGTTCCTGCTCTGTAGACTGCAGCCAGGTATCACTATAAGAAATGTCTTTTTGTAGAATGAGTTTAACCACATTCAATAAAACACATTTCAAGTAAGTACCGGGCGTTTGGCCTTTTGGCCTGACTTCACAGGATTTGGCTAAGTGCTGTCTCTTTAGCATTGATCAAGCTCAGGAGATTTCAAATGCACAAATGCTTTGCGAGAAATGTCACGAGGCCACCAATTTTTTATACTGCACTTTTTTTTTTGCAAGATTCTTCTTATTTTTCATCAGTGTTTGTGCTTGTTAAAGTAGCACGCGATATCCTAATTGACTGTCATGTGTGTTTGACCCACTTTTTCCAGCCCTGTTTTCTGGTCTTATTTTGCAGTTTATCTACCAAAGTAAAGATGGAAGATTGAACAGCATAACAATGATTAATAATTAATTAATGATTAGTAAGATACAATGCACTTCTGTCCCTGTCCGCCTGTCCATATTCAACGTATGGCGCCCCCAAATAAAAACAATGTTAAATGGGGCACAATTGCCAACTGCCATTTCTAGATGAACAAAGCAAACCAAACCAACCCGTGAGCTCTGGAGAATGGTAAATTAAACATAGGCTTTACTATTGGTTAACACATTTTTAATCTGTATGACTTAATTAATGATTAATCACTATATGATTCCACATTCATCAACTTCTTTTCACATCAGCGGTCAAGAATGGTGAAATTTTTAGTCCTGCAGCTGCCATGATAACAGATTTTCATTTTATCGTGGCCAAAGAATTTACGATAACAATATTGTGATATCTATACCTTAGAAAATTAAAGATAATCATTTGATTGGTCTCTTTTCTGGCAAATGAATTATGCTTGAGTTTAGATGGTGGAGCAACCGTCACTGTAACTGATTTATTTAGCGTACAGTATGCTTACATGGTGAAAGGAAGGTCGCCAGTTCAATCCCTGGACCGGCAGGATAAATCTGGGTGAGGACAGTGAAAGGCAGGGCTTGCCCCTCCCTCATTATCACCACTGAGGTGCCCTCGGGCAAGACCTGTAACCCCAACCGCTCCAGTGGAGCTGCTCAGCGACCGGCAGATTAGACTGGGGTTGTACTAGGCAGCTTCCAGGTGTGAATGTGGTCAGGATGTTCCTGCAAAAGAGAGCGTCACTCTCAGTGAACCTGCCCTGAATAAATAAAGGTTTTAAAAAAAAAATGTCAGTGCTGCTACAGTATATGGCAACATCTGTAGTGTCTGTAGAACCGTGAAACTGTCAGAAACTAGTGTTAGGTATAAAAATTTGGCATCAAATGCCTGGTCAGTCTTATTTACTCATTATTAAACAAATATTTATGCATTTAATCAAATCTACTCCACATACCACAACTGCTAACTCATACTTTTGTCTGTAATTTATTTAGGCAAAGTTCCTGAACAGCTGCTTGTGTTTAGAACATTTGACATTTGAGAATTTCTTTTGTTAAATGAAAATGCATTTAGGAAAACAAGTTGATGTTTCTCAAAGTAAGCTCTCTGAATATCATTCTGATATTGTGCTGATCCTCAGGTACTGTATGGCCACTAGGACATACTGTAAAACTACAATACCTTGCCTGGTTTTTGAAACTCGTATTTTGTGACTAAAGCCGCTTAAAATAGATAAAGCCATCTGCAAAGATTTAGTGGATTTAACACTGAGGATGTTATCCCTCGGGTGGATCAGTGTCTCCACTGAGTGCCATGAAACCCTGTTTTGGTGGACATCAGAGGTGAATTACACAGAGAATCCAACATGATCAGACAGTTGCCTTTGTGTTCATCCGCTAGTTTATCATGTAAACGCAGTCCTCGGTGAAATGATTAGAGATCCCTAATCATCTCCAGAGAAAGCATGAAGAAACACTATCCAAGACCCGCCCAGAGTCATCACATCCTCCTCACATCCCCACTCTGGCTGTACGACATAAATATTTTCATATAAATCCCCGATCTGCTGAGAGGAGCCAGAAACTCTGGGTGAAATCTTAACAAGATGTTTCACTCCTCATACCCGTCCTTCTCGCCGCCTCTCTCTCCTTCTCTCCTTCTGCCTTTACCCCTTTCTCCCTCTTACATCTCCTCTCTCACCCGACTCTCTCCCATCTTACATTCTCCCCCCGAGCGTCCTTGTCAGTGTCAGAGTCAGCTGATGCTATGGAGAAAAGAGGCGAGGTCAATAGTTTGTCTCCCTGCCTTATAAATAATGTGACTCAGAGGCTGACAGAATGAGTTTGGATGGCGGCAGCAGGGATAAAATGGCTTGAATACCCCCCCCCCCCAAACTCCTCTCTACCCAGCTTGGCTTGTTTAATCTAGGTGACAAATACTTGTCTGACCTTGCTGCTGTGTTTCTTTTCTGTTTGTTGTTGTTTAGGGGAGTTTTTCTCCTTCTTCTCCTGCGTCACTGCTGGCGTTTCAGCTGAGCAAGGAAGTGTTTTCTTGTCAAAGAGCCATGTAATCGCATTACCCTCCACATGTGTTTTGGTTTAGAAAGTCAAAGTGTGTGTGTGCTGTGTAGGCTGCTGCAGGAATTTCAATGCAGTAAGATTACACACACACACACACACACACACACACACACACACACACATAGACAAAGCAATGCACTTAACTTGTACCTTCAGTTAGGGCGGGTATGTGAAGTGCGTGCATGCTCATGCTTACGTGTCGGCCTTTTGTGCACACACGCATGAACATGTCCGCGGGTGTTTGTGTTTACCGATGCCACGGGGTGCACACGCTCCGCTGGGACTGGAGTGTTACAGTCCACTGCTAGCTGCTACAGCCGGGGCCCGGGAGAGCTCTGCAGCGATGTAACCGAGCAGCTCAGGGGAGGGGAGTGGTGGAGGGGGGGGAGTAGGGAGGTGGGGAGGTGGAGATTTCCTGTGTTGCCCACACTGCTCGGGGTGAACACCAGTGTCAAGCGTTGGGTTACAGCTCAGTTGTGGCGGTTGTGAACACAGCGCTGCACGTTCAGCAGCAGCAGCAGCAGCAGTGATTCTGCCTTTGCATTCATCTCTAGAACTTACATTTACACACTTAGAGTCAGTTCTGAAATAGCTTTGCATGCATGCACACACACTCATGCATGCAGCCATCAGTGAAAATATGCAGGGCTCCAACTAACAATTATTTTTGTTATTGATAATTCTGCTGATTATTTTCTTGATTAATTGATGCAAGTACCCCCACCCACTTCTAGTAATAATGAATTGAAATGGTTTATGTTAATGTTACTTTTATCTAGTATGAGTAAGTGCAAGTTCAATGAGATCTGGCTTGAGAACAGCGAATTTAGTGCTTGGTTGAAGCCTGATGAAAATAACCAATTTGCATCCAGCTACACCTTGTGCAAGGAAACTTTAAATATAAACTTTGGGTGTAAAGGCATTAGAGTCGCATAGAAAGTCCAAACCCACAAACCCCTGCCAGCATTTGGATCTACGCCAACAATAAAAGTGGAGCTGCTCTGGACTTTATACATGGTAGCTAAACATCAGTCACAAAATAAGCAATTAAGCCATATATTCATGCTGAATGTGAATAAATTCATTTACTTTGCAAGTAATTACAATATTCCTTAATGCCCTTTGTACTTTTTTGTGCCAGTATGGATGTGAAATAGGTCTTAGGTTGCATTTATAATGGTTTTAAAAAGTCTTAAATTCAACTTGTCCTGCAGAAACCTTGTGATAAATTATTTTGTCCATAAAACAGAAAATTAGATATGTTTCAAGCT